>JAQIXW010001890.1:0-17341 GCA_034700685.1 Willowsia buskii | reverse complement strand
ATGCAGATAAATGGGAGTTTTCCTGAAGTGAAAACTGGGAACGCAGAATACAACAGTATACATTATTATTACGAAGGGAAGCACTGCTCGTTTGCTCCATCTTTTTTTCTCGAGTCTGTTGGTGATGATGGGTTCAGAATGGAAAAGAATGGGGCAAATATAACGAATAAAATTTCACATGGATGAGCTTCCAACTTTCTCTCTCTTTCTCTTGCCGTACAAAATAGACATTTTATAGAGATCAATGAAAGAAAAAGTCGTCGTACAGATTCCTCTTCTGCTTTCTTATTTTTTGCTCGTCTGCTATTGACAAAGCAAGAGAAAGAAAGTAAAGAAAAGTTGGCGACGAGTGTTCATCTCTTTTTCTCTTCTTTTCTTCTTCTGCTGGGCCCCAACAACCATCATCGCCATTTCTGCAGCAGTTGTACCAGTCGTAATCTATATGCATGCATTCTTCACAATGTTGCAGTAGAAGCTCTCTCAAAATATAAAACACTTTCACCATGCTTTCTCTTTTCCTATAGGTATAAATAATGCATAGTCTTCGCATGTAATAATAAACGCTCGATTTGTATGGGGCGAGTTTTCTTGATAGATTTTGGGAGTGTTGACAAGAAGCCTGCGATGATAATGATGTTTGCAACCAGGCTCTTCAACGATGTTTCCATAAACTAATCTGAATGCATTTTAGTGTATTTTCCGTGAAAGAAATTGATGACTTCAAGTTTCGGCAGTATCATTCACAAAAGGGCATCTGTAAGTTTCGATGATATAGTGAGAGCTCGTCAGCGGAAAAAGGGAGAAGAAATACATGGCGAGTAGAGAGAAAGCGTGATAGAAATAGTGCATAACTTTCTCCTCCTCTTTTCTCTACTTACTTTCACTCTGTTGGACTAAGTGAGTTGGAGAGAAATGAGGAGGCATAGCGGTGGCAGTCTAGCATAAAATAGAAATGGAGTCATGCATGCACGTAGACAGAAAGAATTTGTAGAAAAATAATATTTTAAAAAGAGTTTAAAATGTAAACGCTAAATAAAGCGTTTCTCTCGCTACTGCCTACCGTATTTTTTAAAATTAAAGACGTAAGGATATCCCTGAACTATCTGACATCAAATTAAAGCTTCGTAAAAACACTCTGTATTGGTTGATAGCCATATTGTGCTATAGATCAATATAGTAATAGCAGTAATTAATCCGCTTAATTTAATCGGCTCATGCCAGACACACACACACAGTTTAAATTAGTAAATCCCAATGGCTCTGGTTTTAGGCAGTGATTTTAGTTGGGAAGAAGTACTTTGTGTGTGTCGGGGGATCAACTATAGTCTCTTTCTGGCTGTTGCTTTGATGTTACAACTAATCCTCCTTCTGGATAAAATGCTATCATGTTTTCAGCCTACTTTTGTACTTCTCATGTAGGCTAAAACGGACGCTGATGAAATCTAATTTTAAACAAATAGTGGGAGAGGGAAAATTCTACTTTTTTTACATTAATGACAAGATATGTTGTTATTGTAAGCTATATATAATTGACAATTATCGAGAGATTACAATTAGAAAATTAAATGAATTCTTGACTTTCAATTGACAATTAAATTGACATGATCTAAATTTTCAAGAGTCGTTGACGATTTTAGAGGGCAAATTTAGGCTCAATTAGTTTCCTCGCATCTTTGATCTCTCTCTCTCTAATATCATGTTCAGGAGAAAACGGGAAATCTCAGGTTGACCCATTTTAACCTTTTCTGTTTCTACTTGATATAATGACTTTTGGTATAAAATACCAATGAAAACTATCTGTCTACATAATTCTGAAATGGATGTAGGGGAAAGGATTAATTATTTTTACGGCTCTGTGCAGGGCCACGGATTTTCGTTAAAAGAGTGAAAAAGAACATTAGTGGTAGTTCAGATTTCTCTTTGGAGTCTTTCTAGTAATTGGGGTTTTCCTCTCTCTGGATTAAAACTTTCACATTTCTCTTTGATCATGCTAATCCATTCTATGTATAAAATTTTCACCCAAGGATGACATTGGAATCAGTGGTGTGATCGGCTCGGCAGTGTTCAACATCATGTTTGTGATCAGCATTTGCTCGCTTCTGACGCCAACAGTGCTCTACCTGAACTGGTGGCCCATGTTCCGAGACTGCTTCTTCTATATGATCAGCATTCTCGCCCTCCTCGTCACAATCCTCGATGAGGAAATCGATTGGTGAGTGTAGTAATAATTGAATGAGAAAAGCGAGACCTTCCACCGGGTATTAGAATACATAAAAATGTGTGTTCATACTTTCTCTCACTTTCTCTCCAGGTATGAGTCTGTATTCCTTCTGCTGCTCTATGTTGTCTACTGCTACGCCATGTACATGAACACCGTGCTTGAGGCTTGGGCTCACACCCTCCCAATCCCATTTCCGGTTATTAACGCGAACGCTCCAGTGCCGGACGAGAACTCTGGACTTGTCACCTACAAATCCGCCAAGGGTGATCACGGGGCGACATCTACAGCCGGTGGGGGAGTACTAGGAGGAGGGGAAAATATCGTTGTCGAGGGTTTGGAGCCCACACTGAGCGTAGGTCCGTATGGGCAAGACGCTTGGGATGGAGAGCTGACAGGATCTGGCGTCCAAGCACCACTTCAAAATACAGAGGGCAACTATACAACGGGAAGTGGGGGAGTCGGTGCTATGGGAGGAGATGGCGGATTAGATGCTCCAAAGAAGGTGCAACCTCCAGCGGAGTCGATCCTATCGCACTTGAATCCCCCACCGGATTCCTCGCTGCCAAAGAAGATTCTCTGGAAAATTTCCTCGCCGCTGATCTACCTCTTCTACTACACCGTCCCGGACTGTCGACTGGAGGCTTGGAGAACTTGGTATGTGGTTACGTTTATCGCGTCGATGGTCTGGATCGCGATATTCTCCTATATTATGGTTTGGATGATTACCGTCATCGGATTTACGGCGGGAGTGCCGGATACCGTGATGGGGTTGACTTTTGTGGCGGCAGGGGTCAGTGTACCGGATGCACTTTCGTCACTGGCTGTGGTCAAAGAAGGTCAGTTAACAAACTACAATAACAATTAATTGAAACATAAGATTTGACGATAATCTTTTTGCTGAAAAAGGATTTGCTGATATGGCCGTCTCAAATGCAATTGGCTCGAATGTGTTTGACATCCTCGTTTGTCTCGGACTCCCGTGGTTCCTCTCAACTGTCATCGTTCATCCTGGCGTTCCCGTAAAAGTCATTAGTAAAGGCAAGTCTTTGCTTTTATTAACCATTCTATGATAATATATGAATATCAAGTTTTAATGGTTGTAATTCTTAAAAATAAATCTCTTCTCCAGGCCTGATCTACTCCACATTTTCCCTCCTCTCCACAGTAGCTTTCCTCCTGATTGCCACTCACTACAATGGCTGGAAGCTTGATAAGCGATATGGGATCCTGCTAATGCTCTGGTATCTCTTCTTCATGGTCTTTGCCAGTCTCTATGAACTGAATATTTTTGGAACCTTCAATCCCCGAGAGTGCTATAGTGACTACTAGAAAGAAAACATAATTAATAGTCTATTTATTCTTTTGAGAAACAGGTAATTTAAACCTAGAAAGAGTACTAGCTCAACAGAATATACCATTCCATTAGCGAGTTTTTAACTGTTGTCACCACCTACACAAAATAACACGATTACCAAAAATGATAAGCCCACCTACCAAAAATAAGTTAAATTCCAAAGTCACCTTCACTCATTTCTCCCATATTTTCCTCCAAACATTCCCCATTCACTTTCTCTTCCTGTTCGAAAATACTGTGCAAAATATGTGGTACAATGATTAGATCCTGATCACAAGTCAATTGCGGCTGGTGCTTTCACTTTTTTACTTTCTCTTTTCCATAAAGCTACTTTTCCGCGGAATGTGTAAGTGAAAGTCTGCCCATTTCACTAGCAGAGAAGTCTCAATGAAAGAACGGGCATATAATTCACTTATGATGAAAATCCTATTATCTTTCATTTATCAACTTTCACTTCACTACTTTCTCTCCCAACATAATATCCTCCCACCTCATCTCCATACATATAAGTATACCAGAGGGAGAGGAGAGTCAACGTTTCTCTTTTTTCTCCTGTTTTGTCCTTAACTTAATTATAAGAGAAGAAAAGAGCCGCAACGAAGCCACATCATCATACCACCAGACTACTCTATCATCAACAGCCAAAAAAAAGCACGAAATTTCATTTTCCACATATACATTGATAATTATGCGTCCATCATTCTGATGAACATGTTAGTTGATGGTGATGCTCATCATCATTAATTTTCTCCTTTTATAACCTCTCTCCTCCACCCACCAAATTATCTCCTTATTACCCCACATCTCACTCAATTTCAATTTCTACTCTTGAACACAGACAGACTTCATGATAACGCAGCAAAAATATATTTCACACAAGAAAAAAGCATTCCATATTTTACACATATATACACACATACGCGACACAAACATTCCTTTAATTAGTATTTAATTATTCATACCTAATTAATCTTTTTTTGTCATCATAAATTTATACTCTGCTGGATCATGTAATTTTTTTCGAGAAACTGTACTTGATATACAAAGGCAATAATGGAAACAAATCGTACCCTTGGTGATTTCTCGGAAGAATTTGTTAAAATAACTGCCGCATATAGAAAAAAGAGAGCGAAGAAAATTATTATGAAAACCTCTTTTTAAAATTTAATTGTATGTACCACTACTACTCAGATCTTCCAGAACTTTACAGTTTAAAAAAATACTTAAAATAGTGATTTCTTTTGTGACTGTTTTAAAACACACATGAGGAAACAAACACACTTAAAAATACACACAAGAGAAAACAAAAATTGATTATCAGTCAGTACTACATACATACATCATAATTTTAGAGCAGTTAAACCTACACATATAAAATGAGAGTATAAAATATATTGTTGTTTCATTGTCAGTCTTCTCACATAAATCGTGTGATTACATAAATCCTCCGTGCTTAACTCCACGCTAGAAAGTAGCAGTCAAAATCAATTCGGTCAAGCTTGACTGGCTATATTTAATTTTGAAACCATTACCACCAATTTTTCCATCTCAGAAAGAAGAAAACTCGATGACAACTACTTACATAACCTATACCTTTCTATGGTGACGGTACAATATATTGGCTTTTTGCAAATACTTTTTTATGCGCAAAGAGCAACTAGGGTTTTGCAGAATATTTGATAACTTTTGAAGGAATAAAAGTGTTTTGTAGATGATTAGCTTACCAAATGTATTTGCTAACTGTATGGTGTAACGTAGAATATTATGCTCTTCACTTCCTAGTTAATTTACCATTATGGGTCTCTGCTCTGGGTTAAAATGGCAAGAACACAAAATTTTGCTACCAAAACTCAAGAAACTCGGCACTGTCTTGAGTTTTGATACAAAATATATCAGATGAGATTTTCTCTTCCCTATAATTAAACCATAGTTATCAATTCTCCTGCATTTAACAAAAGCGTTTGTCTAGAAAAGTGGAATGGAAATGTTGAAACTGACCAATCGGCAAGTGTCAGTGAAAAAGTTTCTGTTGCACTTTTTACACTCAAAAAGGTTAAACTTTCAATAAGATTGAGAAGGACATGAATGTTTAGTAGAAAACAGATTGCCGGAGGGAACTGCGTGTGAATAAATGTTTCTATTGTCAGTTTTGTATTTAATGGCCCTTAACTGACAAAAGAATAGGAAAAATACACTGCCTCTGGCTTTCACAAAAGTGAAAATATTTATGCCTTTTACTGAAAAGCTTAAAACAATCCAGGAGACAGATACATTTAAATTACCAACGATTGAAAAAGTTGAGCAGAGTAACCACTAAAACATTTAACCCTTGCTACGTTGCGTTCCCCTAATTACTAGATTTATAACTATAAAATTCTTATGTATGGACAGATAATTAAAGGTAAATAGACTCTAAGATTAAAATGAGGACACAGAGATGACTTGCACATTTAACCTGGTATCAGTCGGCAATGATCAGGCTAAATATGCAATAAAGAAAATTGAGAGTCGAGAGGCAATAAGAATGTTTCTTCTTTTTTCAAAGAGGCTATATACTCTAAATGATAATAATTAACTATAGTTGCAAAAAAAATCGAATATGACAAGAGAGGAGAGAATATTGAAATGATGATATTTAAATTACTCTACAATTTCTATCATTCTAAATATTTTTAAAAAATTGACAATACAATCGTAAATCCGACATAATTCACGGACTCTTAAAAGCTTTCTTTGTGTGTTAACTTCATATTATACTAAAAGAATTGTTGATGTGTGTGATTGAAGAAATACTAAAACAGATAAGATATTATCATTAAAAAAATAAATGTTGACAATATTGATTTTTCTCGAGCCTTGTTGTGATGTTACTATTCATATTATATGCTTAATTGTGGGAGAATGCTATTTCTAATTGTTAACATTATAATATGCCATTTGTCTCCAAAGCTGTCTTCAATACGACAAATAATTAAATGTTTTTAGTGTTAAGTGAGTATTTTCTATAGGATAACAAACTGAGTGTTAATTACCTCCGTTTAAAATAGTTGTTGTCGTTGTTATTGTCTAAAAACTAGTCTCTAACTGTGGTCGTCAGATGTCATTGTCATTCATGCCAAGATAATATGTGTACAGGAAAAATATATATATTTATCTTCACTGTTAAATATATTTCATGTAGTTTTACAGTTTTTTCTATAAAAACAATTTTAATTATAGGTCAATAATGTGAAAATGGTTTTAAAATGAGTGTACACAAACTGTTTGAGAATTTAATAATATATTAATGTTGTTGATGTTTAAATGTTAACTCCACTTCACAAAACCAAGTTGTAAAACAATGTTGCTACTAATCTACCGTTAAAGTTGATGATGATTCTTCTGATGTCAGAGAGAAAAAGGTGCAGTGTGATTTCATTGTAAATAGCCGAAAAAACTAAACATGATGAATAATTACTAATTAAACGATAAGTGAAGTCTGTTTGTAATGTGTGTGGTTACCATACAAAACTAAAATGATGTTTTTGAAGATATTTGCTAAATTAGAAGAAGAAATGTTTGATTCCTTACAAAACTTGTTTATTGTGAAGGGACGTGATGACGTGAGGGATGGATGGATTGTTGCAGCCGCAATTCTGATTGTAATTTGCTATAATTTGAAAAGTTGAATGCGGTTAGCATTGATTTTCGACTACATATATATAGTTTGTACTTCGTTATGATAAATCATTATAAAAAGAGTCGGGCTTGTAACCGTCAACGGTCACCGTTTAAAATCCATTGTGTGTATCTTGTATATATACTTATTACATATTATGATGATGCTAGCGCACATGTAATAAAACGTATACTTAATTATAATTTTCTAAATGTTCCTTATTTTTTATTAAGTTTTCACAGAGAAACTATATAAGCGACAGCATGAGAAGTATGCGAAATCCTCATGGACTAATGACAATAATGAATAGAGTAGATGACCACACACTTTTACTACACACATCAAAACATTTTTAAACGGCTACCTTTTTTGTACATAAACAGTTATGAATATCAAGCGTTTATCGTTGTCGTTGTTGGTCAACACAGGAAAAAATTTCTTTTTCTCGTCAAAAAATATAAATGTATAATGATTATATTGTTACAAGTTGTAAGTAAAGGGGATATTTTAAATGTGTATTTAAACCTAATTGAATTAAGTATGAAGCATTTGTGAGTACAGTTTATGAACTGCTTTGAAACTTGGTGAACAATTCATTAGTTGAAGTCTTGAAGTGGTCGAAATTATAAATTATGTATACTCACTCATACATTAGCTTTTTACAGGGCAGAGTGTGTCTAACAAATGATCAGTTGTTTATCAAACGGATACAGAAATTTTTTTGAAACGCGGAAATAAGTACACCATTTAAAAACAGAGTGAAAGTAGACAAGGAAACATTTTAAGATGACAATATTTTATGACTTTGTTTTATTGAGGGAAACAAGCAGTTTTTAAGATGGAAACGTAAGTAAACCTTTTATGCAGGAAGCTTAATATTTTTTTCCGTTGATTATGTGATCTTGATCAGTCTAATGAATAACTACTAACTGCCTAAAAGAAAATTATTCAAGAGTTGAGTTGCTTAAAGGAACGAAAATTTGATGACAATATTCTACTCTGTCTGCGTACTAACAATTAACTTTAAGTGTAAAACTTTTTCTACAGTTTCTAAAAATTCACGAAACCGTCGTAAGACATAATTTGGAACTCTTATTTGGTTCATAGATTGATCATCTGCAGTAATGGAGAGAGATTTTAATAACAGGAGACAAAAAAGAAATATATTTAACCTAAATTACATTCTTGGACAATAAAAAACACAGAGTTACATTTTAATTACAATCGTTAAGAAAATTGAAAGAACAGCTAATTGAATATTTATAAAAAGTGGAAGATTCCCGGAAACATAAAACTGTTTTGAAATGAGAGAGATCAGAAGAAATATCAAAGTCAAAAAGTCAGCACAATAAACTATAAATATGCACATTCATAGCACAATAATAACGGAAAAAATTTCTGATGAACATTTCAAAAACATTTAAACTCTTAATTGACAAATATTTTATTATTAATGTGTATACTAATATAAGTGTGTATATTGAGATTAATCACAATCAAACATTCCTGCTAATAACCTGCACTAATTTACCATCGCGCACATTTAAAAAAAATGCAAACGAATGTTTCGATATCATAACAAATAATAAATTATTTCGTATTTTTGATCGCGCTTAATCAAGCAAGCACATCAATGCAATTCACGAATTTTAACTGAAAACAGAGTTCAGAATATTTATTTAGGAGCACTGATGTTTATGTTGTTTCATAGTTTAATATAACATTTCTGTTGTTAAATGTTGGGGTTCTAAATTTTTACACTGCACGTATTAGTCATTATCTGTCAATAGTTGTTAATTAAAAATTAGTCGTTCAAAAATTATAACAAGTAGATTTAGTATTTAAGTTTATCGCACTGCACTGCACCTTCACAAAACAGTATCAAGAAAAAAAAACAAACAAAAAAAGAAACTCAGTAAATAATATAGTTACACAATTAGTTAGTCAATTTCACGAAAGTAATAGTAATCGATACAAATTATTTAAGCCATGTCAGTGTCACTATATATTACACTAATAAACTTAACATGATATATTAAGTCAAATAATTAGGAATGCACTACTATAACTTCCTGTAAACATATTAATCAGCATAATTATAAGAGAGAATTGTTGATTGTAGGAAAGTTTAACTGCAAGGAAACCCGAGTTAATTTTTAAAGCATTAGACTTAAAACGAGTGGCACGTTTTACTGAATGATTTCACAAATTTGACAATGAATTTTTGTCGAGCAAGCTTCTTTTCCAAAAGGTAGTATCAATGTTGAACTCTTTCTTTCTAAAACAAATCTAAAAACAGCTTGCCAAAATGGGTTTCCTGTTCAAAAATTTATGACAACTTTAATCCTAATAATAAGCACATCCCTATTCTAAAAATCCTAACAGTTAATTTAACATCATTTCGATTCACAACATATATGATAAGAATATTTATAATTGTCGTCGTCAATGCAGAAAACTGCAAAAAACCGTAGCAGATTGTTAGTCGATTGTGTCGCTAGGTAAAAAACCTCATTAAAAAATTCAAATCAAACAATTGGATCAATTATCGCTTCTCTGTGAAAACCCATGAGTATCGGCAGATCACAAACTACTTGATGCTAATCATAATATGATGTGGTGCTGTAGGGTGAATTTTGCCGAAAAAAAGAGAAAAAATTAGTAGTCACATGAAAAATTAGATGGATCCGGAAATATTGAGAAAAAAACTATATATTTAAAAGCGGTTGTAGTCTGAATGTCGTGAATGCTGAAAAACAGTAAATTATATATAAGTGCAAGCAAAACTTATCATGAAGAAATTACTATTTAAAAAAACTACATTGTAAAAAAGGAGAGAAAAAAATCTATATGAAAATATTTATGACTTAATTGTATCATCAGTAAATTAATGTCTGTAGCAATTATGTTTAGTGTGTTTTCCCCATGTGGAACGGTTTTAAAGGTTAAGTGTTATCAATAATTATCCTATCATTACCAAAAGGAGTTTAGATTTTCGTTAAACCCAACACATAAACTTATTATTCAGTAAAATTATAAACACAAGAAAAACTGTTGAAAAAAATTTGCTGTAATTTCTATGTAGATATATAAATATATCGTCGTAGATTATACGAAAATGATGAATGAGAAGGTTAGTTGGCAGTAGTATCAAATGTTATAATACGAAAAAAATATTATATCAAAAAGGAAAAAAAATAGATTA
This sequence comes from Willowsia buskii, assembly GCA_034700685.1. NCBI lineage: Eukaryota > Metazoa > Arthropoda > Collembola > Entomobryomorpha > Entomobryidae > Willowsia > Willowsia buskii. Next base: position 6,903 of record JAQIXW010001890.1, on the reverse strand, counting down.
ATAACTAATTATAATTATGATGATAACTTAATGACTTACACGTACTACAAAAAACTATATTAATATCATATTATCTATATATTATGAATGTATATATCTTGAAGTTGTGTGTATTAAAGAAAAAAAATGTGAAAAATGTCAAAAAATGTGAAACTCGATCTTAACTTCTTTCAAACACATGAAATTTCATTAATATTATATAACGACTATTATCTGAATATAATTGAAGTTCGCCGTGTTCGAATATAATATCTTCAAACTCATTTTCATTACTTATCATTGAAGAATGCAAAGTCGAATTATTCTAACAAATTGCTTATTACCATCAAAGCGATACAATATACAATGTTGACAATGTATGTCTAAAAAAATCATTTTGGTTGATTTTGATGCATCACGCACATTATTCAGGCAGGATTGTGTCTTGTGTCATCCATCCACGACAATGTTTTTCGAGGACCTCGCACAGATCTGAATATATTATATGTATAAAAAGTTTCGGAAAGTGATGACAGCGAGTGGAATACTTGATAGAAATACTGTGTATAGGATAATTCATAAATTAATTAAACATATCATGAGTATTTATCTCTTCGAGTAACTTGATGATATGGAAATGAAAATCAAAGATGAGAAAATGAGAATTGAAGAAACATACGCAATATGAACTCAACCTGTAATAGAAATGACGGGGTGACTTGATCCTTCACGCGTTTAAATTGTTTCAGCTGTGACTCATAAACCCAGCTGTGTATTACGTTGTGTTGTGTGTGTATTACGTTGTTGTGTAGAGATAAAGCAATCGTCCTCCTTCGCACTTTTATACGTGTAGGAGAATGGTAATGACCAGAGTAAAAAGTTCATTGTATCCTGTGGTCGGATGACCATGACAGTGATCAGCTTTTGTTAAGTTGGTGTAAATAAAATTGATAAACTTTTTTAAGTGTTTGGCAAGTGAACTTGAAAAAACATTATGAACGAGTTACGTCAGACAGTGCGCTTTTCTTAGTTGTAGTTCACAAAATTCTGAAATAATTTAGCTATAATTAATAATTTTGTTTTTTCTTTGTTCCTTTTTAAAGTGATGAGTCAGGTGTTGGGTGTAATACTTGTTTATAATTGAGAAAAGAAGTTATTTCGTGAAACCGACTGCAAAATGGTGGCAACAAATAAAAAACAAATAAGCAACGAGCTGTTGCATATAGCTCTTGTGATAACTCTCCTTAGAGGTGGAACTGACAATCGGTTTTGCCGTCAACAGTTGCCGGTTATCAGTACGAATTTTTTCAACGATGTGAGTGTTTCGAATGATATTATGGGTCCAAGCTGGGCCTACTCCAGGACGTCCTTCCATCATCACAACTTTTACCATGATCCTCCGATCCATGAAGTGAAGGCGTTAGATTCTACAAATTACTGGAGTGGTGGAAATGGGTTTAGTGATAACGACTTGGACTCTGAGTGGGGGGATGACGACATGTTAGACATAGATCTCAATATAATTAACCAGCTCAGGTCACTTACGATAAGTCGATTCAATAGTTTGCCCAGGCTGGGAAAGAAAGAGCCCACTTTCCAGGATATCACAGCGTATCTGCTGAGTGAATCGACTAGTCCAACGGAGGCGGCGGATAATACTTTGGTGGTATGTAATAATAATGGGAGTTTTCAGATACAGTCGGTTGTACGACAGTTTAATTGTTTAAAGGGTTATAGCATGTTAAATATTTTTTTCTTAAACTAAAGGTAGTAATTACGGTTAAGGAGTAGCAGAGTAGCCTTTGTTTACATTTTGCAAAGCAGTGAACTAGTGCACTGCTCAGCTGGAATTTGTTAGGTGTGCAGTGTGCAGCAATTCTGAAAAATCAATCGATAAACTATTTGCTGACTTTAAATATAATTAAATGAGTGGAGGTGTGCTCAAGTAAGGGCACATGTTAAAAGTTTAAGGATTATATTTATAAACTTTTAAACTTTAACTTTTTAACCATAACTGTATCTGAAAACCCTTAATAATAATAATTAGTTTAAAAGTTATCTGGTTCAGTCCTACGATCTTCTGCGAAGATCTGGATTGCTCTCCCACCAGAAACTCATCTCATATAATTGACTGTATCTGAATATCTATGTAATGATGTATGAAAGATAGTGATAATGAGTAACTATGGCAACTATAGCTAAACGTTTTCTTGTTTGAGATTTTTTCAATGTCAAAGAAATGATAATGATAGTCTTGTGTCCTGTCCGGTCGTTTTATCGTTATAAATAGCCAGAAGCTCTAATGAGTCTCCGCTTCCATGTAAAAATAGTGATGTTTACTGTCCACGTCATTCGACCTTCACAAGTTCAAGGAATAAAAAATATAAATCTTTTGAGGTTTTCTTTTTATTATTACTAGTCAAAATGCTTCACCTTGAAAATTTCTTTCTTGTTTTTATAAGGCTGGCACACAAGTGGCTACTCACATACACTTCATCATCCTTTTGATGAGTTTGTGAAGGGTTTTTCGTTGCAATAATTTTTTTTAGATTGCAAAAAGTATAATATAGGGTCCTCCGCACCTCAGTTCTGAGGAGGAGACTCTGCTGATGTAAGTTGTAGAAAAAATTTTGCTGAGTCGACTTTCATTCAAAAGGCGACTGGCTGTTCTGGTTAGTTGTAGTAGCACTACCAAACATAATAGATGAGGATGTGTGGCAATAATGATGATGAAAATCAGGATGATTACGCAGTACTCATTATGATAATCTGGGGAATACGTGGGTTGAAAAAAATAGAAAAAATAAAACTTTTGGTTTTCTGGTCAGGTGATGATAATGGCTTTAAAGTTTTGTCAGGATTTTTCTAGAGAGTGTGCAGGTTGGATGTGGAATGATGAAGTGGAAGACTCTTATGTTTCATGATGCCCCATGCACGCCACTAGTGATTTATTAAAATATTAGAGTTTCATTACTTATCGTTAGTTAAGCCGTTTAGATCTGTTAGAACGGGTTAATTTGTAGATGAATTAGATACTCATGCAGATTTTGTGTTCATTTTGTTTTCAGCCAACGCATGAAGTGCTTGAACACGTTTCGTCCGACACCGACACCGACAATGAAGTTGGTGGAGCAGCTGGAATTGACCATGTAGGGGATCCCTCTTCTTCAGCAGCAGTAGCAGGACCTTCGACAGGAGATGTGGTGGATTGGAATGCAGATGTTGTGGATTGGAATGCAGAAGATGATGATGATCTTATCGACTATCCCGAGATTTTATTTGACTTCGAGTCTGAGTATTCATCGTTGGAATTTTATAAAGTAAAATCCTTTACTTTTTCCAAAACCTCCATAACATTTGCATTTCTAATACTAATATTACTAATACTAAGCCAACAATTCTTTTGAATTTAAAATAGTTATTGAAATGATAGACTCCGCCTTTATAATGAAAAGGCAGTTAAAAAATATCCCACCTGATAGCAAAGAAGTCATGGTGCATGTTACGGTAAATTTGTGGACATAGAATGTAATTTAAAATGGAGGCTGTGTGCTGCTTCCTCTGTCTTTGGCTGATTTCTCAAACTTCTTCTTATTTCGTCGTAAATGTTCCAACCTCAAAGCGTAGCAATTCTAATGTAGAAAATGCATAAAGATCGACAGGAGATGCATCCACGGGAGAAAAAGTTGATACATGCTGAGAGCACTATAGGGAATATTTTTTGTCCTTTTTTGGTGATGATGATGGGCTGCTGTAGTCGTTATCATTCCCGAATCCCGACTATCTGCAGGTATCTGTCTGTATTAATGGCTGGTGCTGGTTTGGTTTATTCGGGACTTACTTTGTTAGTTGCTTGTACTATCGTCTCTCTGTCGGTCGGTGTAGTATTGTTTGGTTGGTACCATTTTTTTATTTTTGTTACAATATGTTTAAGTACATTTTTGTTTGTTACACTTTGTATTTAATGTTGATAGAAAAATTGCTTTAAAAAGAACTTAGCCTTGCACAGTGCACATATTCACAGAAAGGGCAACATACAAAAGGGCAAGAAGAATGGAAGAGAGAAGTGGTCCATTGAAATTGGATGATGATGATGGACGCAACCGGAAAGGGTTGGTGGTTGGTTACGCTTGCTTTTGCTTACAAATTGTTGCCTAAAAATTGATCTCGCTCTCTCTATCTGTGTGTGTGTTGCTCTCCGCTGATAGGTATGACGGGAACGGAGTAAATAAAAAAGGAAGTTGAAGTTTGTGACAATATGTTATGAAAAATTACCCTTTTTCCATTGAGGCTTGTTGTTAAGTCTGTCATTTTTGTAAACTAAATGACAGCGGATTAATATACTGTTTTACGAAGATAGATAAAGTACCTCACGCCAAGTAGCGATAGCGATGCTTGCGGATGATGTATGCGGAATGTTTAATTATTGTTTTTTGTTCTTATAGAAATTCAATGACATAACTGAAATTGAGCTGAATAACGTGATTGCACCCCAAAACCTTCACGGTAAGATGGAGAAATTTTGTTTTCTTACTTGCTTAAAGCGATTAATTTTGCATTGTGCTCTCTGATCTGTTGTCGGTAATGGCGTTGGTGAAGCATGTGAAAAGGTACTCCAAAATGGTGATTGTCTTCATCTTTATCAAATTTTAGCATCGCTAATGGCTTGAGACCTAGGATTAACTTAAAACAATGAATTCATGCATTAAAAAACCATCATTAATTTGATCAAATTTGCTTATTCAAAACCAAGGGCTTGTCGGCCGCCGAAGTGCAGCATGGATTAAATTCCTGTTGCTCATTTACCTCAGATTTTTTTCCTCACTAAATTCCAAGCGTGTGTGCATATCATACATTACAAAATAAATGCATATCTGCCTATCACTTTTTATTCAAAGTGCGGCAAAAAATCCATAAAAACGGAATGAACGTTTGGAAAGCTTAATTAAACCGGCACTGAAAGGGTATTAGGATAATCAAGAGTGAAAGGTGAAGACAAGCTTTGTCTTGAGACTGAAAACCGAGACGACAAGCTAGGTCAACAAAAACCGCTTCACTCCATTAGAAAAAACGAACGAAATGATATCAGTACTCACTTTACACTTCTCACTCAAGAAAAGACATAATGATCCTGTCGACGGCTGCTTCGAAAGACGTCGACGTGGGAAAGAAAAAAAATATGGATTGAATGATAACTTGTGGATTTTATAGTAATGACTTTAATGGATATACTTTGAAGAAATTATTATTGATGCTGCATCTTTTAATGTATGGATGGTGAGGTCGTTCGGTGTCGGCTAATATATATATTTTTTACCTGTTGAAACGTACATCTTACCTGACGAGACTGAGACTTGGTTTTGATGAAGAGCTCTATGTTGAGTGTTACATTTTGATAATAGGTTGTCAAATGGTGTTTCTAGTTGTCTTGTTCCATCAAATTTATTTATTATTTTCTTATGACCAATATCTCAGGAAAAAAGAGGAAAATTATTATGTCTTTATGTACTGGTGGTAACTGTCTCTCCCTATAAGTTGGGCATGGAGACTTGACTCTTATTTCAGAGAAATCGAAGGAGACCAAAAAAGCTGACAAGTGGAGTATGCCCATAAAACCCAACCTCTTTTAAAAAGTGCCGCAAGAAGGCAACCAAAATGTGAAGGCAAAAGAGTGAAGGAGAAGTAGTTATTACGTTGAAAGCTTATTATGATAATATTATTTACATTTACTTTTGTAGAAAAAATTGTGAGACAGATTGGACAACTTTTCCTTAAACGTGTCTATGAGATTTCTACGTTTGATGTGTCTAGTTGAATCATAATTTGTGTGTAGTTGAGATAAAAAGGTAAAAAGAGATTTTGTGGAAAGATATGATTTTTTAGAACGTAGAAAAAGAAACAATTGGGCATTGATAATTTAAATGTGTTGAATGAAGTTACTTCACAAATTCTCTTCAACTTTATTGTCTTTATCAGCCGAAAAAATGGTTCAGAACAATTTTGAATGCAGGGCAGTTTTTTAACACACAAAATTGCAATGTTGACTTCAATATTTCAAGCTTTGTGTAAAACGTACATCAGTTACCTTACCAGCATAGCAATCGGTTCTAAATTTAGGCTGGGTATGGATATAAGTTTATGAGATGGGCCAAGAAACAAATTCGATGAGGAGACGTTTTATTATTCCTAGCCCTCTTCTCCTCATAGCCACTAAAAATCCTACTATGTCTTCTTTAACTTAAAAATAGTATCTGCAGACGCAACAATGGCTTCTCTGTTTCTCTCCCTCCTATAGCATCTCTCAGAGGAATTTGTTACGGATCTATAGAAAGGGTCTCCATGGGTGCTTGAATTTTCACATCGTTTATGCAGCATATCGTTGTCCGTCACATACTTCCCTCGATATATAATGTGCATTGATTGCTCCTGGATCTGCCTGTCGAGAGAAGAGAGTAAGCAGAAGAATCGGAGAATCCATTCCCGTTTATTAATCACAAAAGCTATATTGATGCACATGAACGTAGAGAATGATTATTTTTTATGAATTCCATTTTAAAGCTTTTCTGATTCTGTGATTGTCAGCCTGTGAACAATGAACGGTTTAAATGCTAAGAGAAAGTATTGTAGTATTAGTAGTGGGGATGACCGGGTTGCAGAAATTGCCGCTACAAATTGTATGATATTACTACTAGTACAAATCGGGAAAATGTTTTTTAATTCACAATAGTTGAAACATTAAAAAATATAATATTACTGTTATACGATTCTCTTAAAATTGAAGGTCTTGCAATGCCCCATATTTATGTTTTTCTTCATTATTTACAAACTGGAAATATTCCATTTGAAAACTGCAGAAATACTCTGTAACCCTGCTCTATAGTGTGATAGGAATTGAATCCAACAAAAACTGATTTGATTTATTTA
>JAQIXW010001889.1:0-17354 GCA_034700685.1 Willowsia buskii | reverse complement strand
TGAATCGTGCAAGGATCATTGGCATCGGAATCATCTCATTCATCTGCTTCTGGATCTCTGCCTGCACAATTCTTGTCTTCTTCTAAAGAGAGTCGCTCAATGAATGAATCGAAAGAAATTCTCAATTCACAAGTATACAGATTTTTGAAAGAAAGAGAAAGTACATTAATACATAATATCCAACTTGTGTGTTCATCTGCTAACCTAATAATAGCTCATTACTCATTAATTATAACATAACTATAAATAACCAGTAACACTAAAACTGGTAAAATACAATAATAGCACTATTTCTTACTACTATATTCTGAAGATGGAATCAACATGTCAGAGACTATTTTCATTTGCTTTTATTTTGCAATTTTTATTTCACCCAATGCAATAAAGCAATGTGGGTGGGAGGGTAAGCGGAAGGGAAAAAATTAAAGGTTTTCATTGGGGCCAAATAATACATCATTCAGTTCATTCCATGATTTCAAGGTACTTTGATTGTGGCATGATTTATACAGCGAACTTTTACTGACGGTCCATCTGTGTTTACCATAATGGCCAAAACATAATTATTAAAACCAGATAGCCTGAAACTCATCCAAAATTGATATTTTTACACTATAGACATAAACTAGCTACCAATTTTCCAAATTTTCATATAAAAGATTTTGAATGTGAAATCAAATGCACATTACATAAAAACATACGTGACATAAAAGGAAGTATATAAGGAAGACAAGACAATTTTCCTTATATATAGAAGAATGCAAAATCCTCAAAATTCTATACTCATTTCCTAATTCATAATCATACCTACCTATTTCATCTAACGAACTCACTCCAGTTTTCAGTGAAGAATTCAAACGAACAATGAAACAGAAGAGAACTAAAAATTAAAATATTATATACCTACTTACATATCAACTTTACACGATTGAAAGTACGATTTACAACAAGCAGCCAAGCCAGTCAAGTCCCCTCTTCATCTCCCATTTCTGGTTTACAACTCCACATCCATCACAGTAGTATTCAAGGTAGTAAAAGTCATGCTCACAAAAAACGCATTATTTTTCTCTTCATTATTACACAAATGCAGCAGTAGTACACGCAATGAGAGAGCTTCCCGATTTATTATTTCAGATACTTTCCGTTCTGTTCTCAATTCAAAGGGTCTTCACTCTTCACTCTTCTCTACACATCAGAAAGCTGCGTCCCCCTCTCCGAAAAAAATCAGGCTTTTCCCTATTCTCTGCTTTCATTGTTGTCCGGAGGCTCTTTTGCAACTGAGAGAAAACACCAGCGAATAAAGCTCTGGATAACATGCACATAATTTTTATTTTTATCTCCTCTTCATTCTGTCCTCCAAAAAAAGGAAATAAATAGCTTGAAAGAACAAAACGGAAAGAAGGGTAGAAAGAAGGGTGGTGTACTTTTGTGTTTCTCGGCATCTCTCATCATGATGATCCATTCAAAGCATGTAAACCAGCAACGGCAACTAGTATCTGATCAGATGAATGAAACGAAATACATTTATTTTTAGAGTCTCTGGACTTTTCTATTTTATTCCTGTTTGGTTGGAGTCGGTGAGTTTATAAAATTTCGGGGCTTTCTGTGCACCCGTTTTGTTTGAAGGTGACAGGAGCAAAATGATCTTTATGAATAATTTTTTTTTTCTTTCGGAGGGTTCATCCCTTAAAAATCTCAGATAGAAGTTTTGCTACCCTGCTTTCATCTGTCGCAACAAAATGAACGGTACTAAGCTTCTATTTGACACTTTTTTTGGCTCGTGCGACGACTACAAAGTTGTAAGGGAGAGGGGATGAATATAAAACTTGCAAATCCGTAGAATGTAATGGTAATAGCGTTTATTGTTATTATTGCGTAATCTCAAATGATTGAATAGGGAACATGCACTTAACCGGAAGGAAGCATTTATTTTGAAAGCTATTTTACTATTCATATGAATATATTTCGAGCAGACTGCTAAGATGATGCCTCTATAAACTGAAATCATTAAGCTGAAATGCACAAAAAGCTTTTAACTGTTTGTTTCACACAATTCCTGATTTCAAGGGCATCTTTTGAAAGCCCAATTGCTGGAACCAGTGGCGAGGTGGAAGCGGTGGCGGACAAGGACAACATGGAGTTAAATCCACCGAAAAAATATTATAAAGCAGTTTTCCGAACAAAACAGGAAATTTGGTATTGAATGGATGGGTGTAAAAGTGTAGTGATTGCTGTTCTAGCAAATCATGCATACAAAAAATATAATATGCAGCTGGATGCGGATTATAGATGATGGATTTGGACATTTTTGGGTAGAAAAAATAAAGTATTTAGAATGTTTTCCAAATGGAAAAAAGTCATCCTTTCAGGGTTTTTGGGGAGTTTTCCGGGTAAAACTTGCATATCATTTTGGGTAACTGTTCATTCAATATTCACAGCAATTTAGCTAAGCATAGCGGCATATAGCACACTGATTTTTTCGAACAATTGAAAGGAAGAAAATCCATTGGTAATGGTAAATGAAATACGAGTGAAAAAACACTACGCAAATTTTCATGAGGGGATGATGCATCCATTTTGGGACAAACAATGGATTCCATTGTTGAAATTATTGGAAGAGGAGACCGGCCGTAGCTTCCTGCTGGTGGTGTGTAATTACATGCGTATAAAATTACTCGTAAATTGCATAATTGTATTGAAAGTTAAATGAGTATTGATTGGCCAAGACGAATCAATAATTTCAACAGTGTGCATAGAAAATAGGGAAAAAAGAAATGATTGCTGAGATTGGCATGTAAATTCTTTACAAACAATCAAACAATTTCATGCTGCATGTTCCTTTGTTGATTTATTTGGGGAAAAAATCTGTTTACTTTAAATATTATTTGAATGTTTGGTGTGAACGGTTGGCTACTTTGTATGCGTTTATACACCTGTTTCCTCCGAATTGAGTGACTAGTCGAGCATTGCACCCGAGAATGACGAAATAATGAGAAATGAATGATGAGCTTCCCTAGAAAAGGCACTCCTTTATCCGGGTTTAGTATTGAATTATGCAATATACTCTTTTGTTGTTGATTATTGGTTTGTGACTTGTTTATTTCCGTCACTAAAAGCTACACAATTCTTCCATCTGCGTCTAGACAGCGAGGGGATAGAAACCGGAAGTGGAAAAGCCAAAGGTCACAATTCTTCCGTGACAGTGACTGACATAATAGTGCTGAATTCGTATATATAAATGCAAATTTAATTCAGTATGGGTAAGTGTAATAAATACGCTGCCGTACACACAATCACGCCATGATATCTACATATTATGCAACTTGGCGAAGATTATAGGTGGTATACACGAAAATCAAATAGGAGCGACAATAATTAAATCAAATATTTAAAAATGTCTTCGCATTTAAAGTTAATAAAGTCTTTGTATTTCACGGATGCAGTTTTTGTCCATTATATCTCTGCCTTATTAATTTGTTTATCAAAGCTTATGGATCAAATCTGCGCTAGAGTAGAACCGTCTTAAAATAAAAAATGTTTTAAATGGAACATAACGTTTACAAAATTCGCAGTTTACGACAAAAACCAGAAACAATTTCATAAATAGTATTAAATAGAGGCGAGTTTATTGAAGATTTCACATATATATTTGACACATTCATAGCTTTGTACATAAATCTTCTCAACAATAAAAACTTTCTTTATTTTTTTTTCATTTTCTGTACTGAAAACCTTAAAAATAAAAATAGAATCACTAATAATTAATTTACAAGTACTCATGTATATATCACTATATCACAGGTTTAAAACTAAAAACTTTCCATTTAAAAGCATATTATTATTTGGTATTGCAATACAGTTTGTAACTAATCAAAACGGTCAAAAATCTATGTATCAATTTTTCTATATAATGGACTAGATATAACAAAATAAGGCCCTTTGCTACTAAATTGCACATTTTTGTGAAGTTTGTTAAAACTATTTTGCATAATATTTTCTCTAATAATATGTCATATTGTTTTGATATGGACTGCCCTTTTGCGGAGAAAACTTGATGTCTCCACGAACCCCACTAGTCGCTACCATCTGCTGAGGAGGGGATGACACCGACATGGAATCAGTAACTGACGAACTATCTTCCTCAAACGAGCTCGCATAACTGTAATTGGATGAGCAGTCATGATCCACCAAAGCAGCCTGCTGTTGGTGATGATAATTTGTGAAATTATTGGGATTAGAGGATCTAATCGAACTCGGTCCCATTAACGGGTTATTAGCTGACTGGTGATTATGATGTTGAAATTGATATCCAAGTGGCATTGCGCCAGGCACGTGTGCAGTAGGCTGCTCATCAATTTTCTGGCTGAAGGGAGGAGGAGGATGCTCCTGGTGTTGATGATGTTGTGGGTAGAACGTGTGTCCGACCGGATGTCTCGGATTATTGAACAAATTGGGGTCCTCGTTGATAAAAAAGCTGGGGTCTTCATTCGCCCCGAATTCGTGATCTTCCGGTTGAGGAGTTGACGGTCTGGTGGCTAGAGTCTCGACAAGACTTCCTTCCTGGTCAAGAACGATTCTCACGTTGCCCACACGAACCACATAGTTTCCATCAATTTGCTCGCATTCGAAAGAGGAGTTTATGCTATCCTCCTCATCTTCATCTTCCCCCTCACCCCCATCTTCCCCAGTTTTTGTTAAATTTTTAATCACGCTCACTGCCCCACTCAATGCCCAGATGTAATTGTAGGCGAATCTCAAAGTTTCAATTTTTGTGAGCCTTTGGTCCTGTGGCATTTGAGGGAGGACGAGACGGAGTCGTTCCAAGGCGCCGTTGAGAAGATGCATTCTGTGGCGTTCCCGGTCATTTGCTTTCATTCGACGGAATTTCTTCTGGCGGAGGACCACCGTTGGAGATTTTTTACGGGTGCGGCGAGTTCTCTGAGGAGGAGCTGACTGTTGTTGGTGGGGCTGGGGATGAGGGGGTTTGTGAGGAGAAAGGGTTGAGGTGGATATTTCAGTTTCTTGAATGTTTTGTTGCTGATTTTGTTGCATGGCTAGCATATCCCTTCGAGATAAGCGAGGCTGGTGGTGGTGCGGAGAAAGTTCAACCTTTTCGGGAGTGCTGGTATAGCTGTTGGGTTTGGAGTAGAAGGCGTCATCACCTCCGTCCCCTTGGAGGGGAAAAGGAGTAAACTCGGATGTTGTGGAGGATGACACAGAGGATGGAGGTGAGTGATGCAGATGGTCCGCATACATGTGGGGATACAAGGAGGAAGGATGTTGGTGATGTGGATGTGGTCCATTTGTTGGAGGAAACAACTCCCTCTTGACAGGGGAGTGATGATGAGGAGAATGAGGAGATAAGTGGGAGTGATAAGACTCCGGGGAAGAGTAAAATGTTCGATCCATCGAATCCAAATAATTTGACTGGGTTAACTTGTGACTAGAAATTTAACTGAATTTCGTGTTAAATATTTAATCAGTGACACGCGCACTACCACAAACAAACAACTGATTAGAAATACATTGTATCTTTTTTTCAAGCAAAAAATGTGTGTAAACTTGGCTAAATGATATCCGTTTTATGAGCTTTTTTATATGATGTTCCGCACGCGCCGTGTTTGTATGTGGAGTAAACGAGCGTCTCCTTCAATCTGATCTAATTCGGGTGACATGTGCACGATTATATGCTTCCCCATCCCATCTAGAAACGAACAATGTAATACTTTATTGTAGAAACTTCTGTCTATAAAGCAGTAAGAGACAGAAGGGGAAAAATGTACTGAATTTTATTTCGTCCCCTTGATCATCTGCAATGAAAGCTAATAGCTACCACCGTACCACCACCACCACCAGGCATTTTTCTCTTTTTGGAATAGGATCTACAGCATTTTTTGGATGATAGGGTAGTAGTAGCTGTGCAAACATTAAATATAGAGATATGATGGGGATGGGAGGAGGTGGAGAGATGTTAATGGGCTCCCTAGTCCTCTCTGATTGTGATTATCTTTAAAATATTTTTTTTTCTACCCTTGCCATAATATCCAGTCATTCACCTTGCACAGCAGGAGGAAAATGCTGGAAGTAGGATTCTAAATACAATTTATATTCAATGAACGTTTATTCTGTCTGTTCGTCAGGGAATACTGATATTTGTATGCATTCATGAGAGGCTAACTCATCTATCTCTGGTTAAGGTTTTTAATGGCACACTTGGACATCATAAAGATCTGCTTGCGGAGAGAGAAAGAGATGAAATGAGAGAGCAAAGACCACTTATTAAATGGAACGTAGAAAATAAAGCTTTTTTTGTCAAGGGTATCAAATATCAAGACAAAGTGTTTGTCGGTTACATTTAAACACGTGCTTTCTTGCTGTGGTTTAATACAAAAAGGCTGGAATTTGGAATAGAGTGAGAGTAAACTTTTTTTTTTAAATGCTATAAAAATGACAACATATATGAACACAAGTTGCACAAAATATATCTAGATACAAATAAATGCAACAGTCAAGTAGAATAGCAGTTTTTGTCTCCTTAAAACACCGTTTAACAAATATTAAAATATTGAGATGTCCATCCTAAATGTAGATTGTATAGATGTCCTGCTCTCATGCAGATAGTGTGATTGAAGTTTTGCGGCAATGCATTGCAGCTCGTACTAACAGTTACTGAGGCAAAAGTGTGCGAGATATGCAAATGTTAAAGTTTAATTTAAGAACTAAGGGTCACATTCGTAATACGAGATCACGTGGTTTTGAAACTCGGATAAAAAATTTGCCATAGCAAAATACATTAGATTGATCTTGAGCTCGGTATTATCCGGCTTTGATCTCGTATTAGAAATCTCACCCTAATTTAAATTACAAATTACATTACTTTGTTGCTTATCTAATTAATATTTTCCCACTTTTATTAATTCTTTTACATTTATTAACTAACATTTTGAAGAAAATTGCTTTAAAACAAGAAATTAAGGATGGAAGTCATAAACTCAAAATTGCAATTGTGAAGCTATACTGCATTATGTTGCTTTCGTTTTCAATGGAAATGGTTTATAGGATGTTCAACGGTTTTTACGACAAATGGCTTATTCGATTTTTCAGGTTTTTGTCTGCTGACTCATCTCTCGATCCCAACGACAGGGAAAAGTAGTTTTTAAAGTAGTTCTAATGAGTGTCACTCGCTGGAAAGCTCATAAAAATAGTTTGGGAGATGAATGAATGAGGAGTATATGGATGAGATAGGGAGTCGATTTTTTACTCGTTAAAATTTACGATTATTATTACTTCAACTATTTTAAAGAGAAGCTCGCCCTGGCTCGCTAGCTCATTCAATTATAGGAGCATATGGAACATTAGCAATAAAACAGTTTTTAGAGTAATTTAAAGACAAAAATTGATAGCTTTGAATGAGAAAAAGTAAAACAATGAAAAACAGAAACAATGTGTATGCCTCTTGTCTCCTCTGCTACAATTATTTATTATTATTACCTCAGCCATTTGAGCAACATTTTTTTGGCGTCTGTGTTCAGAATATTCAGTTCGGAAAAATAAAAGTCACTTGGGAAATCCGAACGAAGGGTTGCACAAGGGGTCACTTGAGACTCTAAAATAATCAATGAAGCTTATCATCATCTCTTATGAAGTTATGGCACGTGTGTTATCATCACTGTCTCATCTTATGATCCACCTTAATAACGATGATCATCACTTGAATGAATGGGATCTGATCCCGATCCCCGTGCCATTAAAATCCATAAAACACTCCGCATCTCTCTCCTAAATGATAATTCCCTCGGCTTATCTAATGGATTATTTCACGCTTGCAAAAAATCAAACCAGCAGGGAATATTCTTTTTTTTAACCCTTTACCTTTCCAATAATAAACATTCATGTTAGGTAACAACATTTATAATCTAGGAGAAAAGAGCTTTCACCGATTTCACGCGGATTACAATGATGATAAGTGATTCATTCAGAGAGCTTTTTTTATGCAATGTTGAACAAACCATTCCAAAACCAACAACATGCGTGCGTCATGAATACAGAAAAGAAATGCAAGAATCTATTATCACGTTGTATTTTTTATTGAATTAAACCGAATAATTTTATTTCATTTTTATACGAAAGGATTAATAAAATGGTTGGATTGGATTGAAAAAATAGACCGCACGACTTTTGTCCTCGAAAAATCTCTAGAGACCTGTGAGCTGTGAGCATGTTCTAATGCTGAAAATATTTAACCCTTTCTCTATTCTAACCCTTTGAATATTTTTTCCTTTTTTTGATGAACACCATTTTAAAATGAATTCGACCTGCTACACGGTTTCTTTACAAAAGCTTAGTATTCATTTGTTTTATTCATCCATTCAGTTCTTCATAAAAGCGTGAATAAAGTCTATAATGGACTCTATCTGAACAGATTAAAGATTTTAAAGCGTATAACCAGCAAATAAAAAATGCACTTTATATTTTTCTTGCATGATCAACCGTAAACTTGATAATTGATCATTTTACCGAGCATTTTGTAGGAAATATTTAGGGAAACGGGCAAAAGCTTTCCAACCTGAACTACTGCATAGTCTATTGCGTAATACAAGTCGTAATAAAAAATCCAAATAAAAATAAAAATCGATTTTGATAAAAATCGAAAGTAAGGTTTTATTTCCTCTAAAAAATATGTAGCCCAAATCAAAGCCAGAAAAATTGCAATATTAAACATTCAATAAAAATTATTAATAAGTTGGGTCATGAAAGCAACTATTTTCAATGAAATATTCCTACCGTCTATCCAACTAATGTCGTGTAATAAAATGAAAAGATCCGAAATCCATATATTTTTCATGTGATCAAACTATCAATAAAATCCACCGAAAATAAAGGACCAGTTGTTGTTGTGTAAGGTTGACTTGTATTTGGTGCGGCAGATGTGCAGCTGCAAAATTCATTGATGTTTTCGCTGGATGGAGGAGAAGGGTTCTGATTTCCTCCACCTCCTTCAAAGGTAAAGCAAGTGTGATTCTGACTCTTCTCGCTTTGATGATGGCCACCATCAACGTTTAGCAGGTTGCCAAAGGCAGAAGATGGGATATTGCTATTGCTGGGATTAACAGAATAGCTATTAGCATTTCCACTGCTGAAGGCTGCAACAGGAGGTGGATGATTTTGATGGATTTGTTGATGAGGTGGTGGTTGAGGAAAACTGTACATTGGATTTGTGGAGTTGGTCGACCCTCCTAAACAAATGCTAAGGGCTGCTTGCAACTGCTTGATTTTCGTCGACAAGGCTCGTTGGATTTGTGATGAAGAGGATGAGATTCGGTCCAGTTCTGATTGTAGATTGCGGATCTAGAGAAAAAACGGATAGCAAGTTGGTTTTATTCAGAGGACATATAAATGAATAGGAACCATTTTGACATTTTTGGTAGAAAGTAGCGCTTAAGCTTGAAAAACAATTTGGGCTTTTTGTCTTATTGCACATCACAAACTGATGAACAGTGGATTTGTAACATTTTGGGGCAACTTGATACTCAAAACGGGACAAACGAACAGACTTTTACGGTTGATGAGTAGAGATCATGAAAAACTGTATTTTATCAACTTTCTATTTAGTTTATAGAATCATTCATGAATCATGATGATGAAAGAGCAAGCACCTTTTTTATCCAAGCTCATTCATAGCTCGTTGATTTCCTTTGTTTAAAAACGAGATCTTGATTTTTCATTCACTCTTATCTCATAATTCATAATATGATAAATGATAGCTAGACAAAAGCTTCAAAAATATTACTACTATATTTTTTGTATGCAACAGCCCTCCCAGCTTGTCTCGTAGTCTCGTATATCCATAAGTTTGGTATAATTTCCTTCGGAATCATAAAAAGTAAATGAATACTTTCATTCCCCTCTTTAGCTGGTCGGTTTCTACAATTGACTATCTGAAGCCAGAAACTACGAGCTACTATTTATCCACTCAATGTGGATGATGCTTGAACAAGAGTGGTTTCGATTTCATCGAAACAATATTTTCATATAATATATTTTTGCGCATCTGCCTACAAGTTCATTGTTATTTCATTGATGAATTTTTTTGAAGATTTTTACCTTCTGCACCCTTTCCTCCTCCCTTTTTCTCCACATGTCGGTCAACCTCTTGATCTCCTCTTGAAACTTGTTTTGCACCTGTTCTATGATCACCTCATGTCCCTTCTTCATCTCCTCTATTTTTTCGAGAACTTTCTTCTTCTCATCGATCACATCTTCCCGTTCCCTCATCGCCTCCTCCAACTTTCTCTCTAGAGTTCCCACCTTCGCCTCTAACATCTCCTCCAATTCTTGAGCCCTGCTTTTCCACTTGGAATCCACAAAGTCCTGACAATCATGTCCCCTTAGTTCTTCTGCATAACGGTGAATTTTCTCCTCGAGTTCCTCCATTTGGAGGAGGTACCTTTGCCCTTGCTTCTCCTCATTTTCGAGTCTCTTTATTAACTGATTTTCTCTGCTCTCGTATTCCCTCAGCTGACCATCAATCTTGAAATTTGTATCCTTCATTGTCTCCAGTTCTCCTCTCAGTTTTCCTATAGTCTGGCCCTGGTCCTCGCTTATCTTCTTAAGCACCTGGAGGTTCTCCTCTAGTCTCCTCTTCTCTAAGAGGATGGCATCTTTCTCAAGAGAATAGGACCCCGCATTTTGCTCAACTTTTTGTTTCAAGCTTATCAAAGACCGTTTCATTTCACTGGTCACATCCAAAAGCTTCCTCCTCTCTGTCGAGTATCTCCTCAGTGTCCCCTCTAATCCCATCTTCTCCTCCAGCCATTCACCATACTTTTTCTGCATTTCTTCCCTCGACTCCTCCAATTTCCTTCTCAGCATTTCTTCCTCAACCGTCCAACGGTGACGTTCACAGGTCATTTGCTTAAGTTCCTGCTCAACCCTCTCCTTGGAGGCAATCATTGCCCGAAGGCGATCTAAACTTTTGTCACGTTCATTCCTCAAATTCAGGAGGAGCTCCTTTGATCTTTTGATGAGTGTCCAGTACTCCTCCAATTTTTTTGATGATTTTTCTCGGGTATCTTCGAGATTACAGGTGAGCTTTTGGAGGGTACACTCATACTCAATTTGTTTCTTGAGCATATCCGACTCCGCAGAAGTGACCGTCAATTGACACATATGGAGTTGATTTTTCAGGTGGGATTCGCGATCGTTTGCGTCATTTAGGGAGCACCTGAAAGAATCCCGTTCCTTCTCAAGAGTCGCACATCGCCCCACTAAAGTGTTCAGTTGACTTGTGAGCATCCTTATCTGCTCTTGATAACCTGACTCATCCACCCTCTTTTGAAAATGCTCCCGTAAGAACTCCACATACTCCTCTCCAGATGAGTCCTCCTCTAGACCGCGTCGCCTCCAATGATTGAAGCCGAGATCTTGACAAATGTAGAGCAACTTTTGAACCAAATTTGCTTTCTCTCTTGAGACCATTGAGAACTTCACCTCCACGTTTTCGAAATCCTTTTTCAAACTGGAGAAATCAGCGTGAAGGCGTTTTATTTCAGAGTGGGATACTTCCAACTTTTCTTTCACTTGGAGTGAATCTAGGAGGAGATCTTTCTTCATTTCCTTTTCTCTATCGAGTGACTCCTCTACTTTTTGAAGTTGGATGTAGACCTGCTTGGCAGACTCCTCGGTTTCTTTGCGGAGGCATCGTTCCCTCCCAAGTTCCTCCAGAATTGAGGTTCGCTCCTTTTCTAGATCTTGACTGTGACTTCTCTCCTTCTCAAGTAATTCCTGGAGTGCGACTATTTCTTTGTGGTTATCGGTGGGAATCGAGGTCCCCAAGTCTCTTTGGCTTGTCATCGACCAGCATTCTGCAGTTTTTGGCTTATCAAACTCGATAGACTTCTTGATTTTATCTGTCCTTTTGAAGGTGGAGATATCCCGTTCGGGAATATCGTCACCCGAGTAGAATTGATGGCGATTACGGATGTGGCTTATCGTCTTCTTTGGCTTGTCATCTGCGTCAATTACGCTTTCGCTGTCGCTTTCGAGGAAAAGGTCATGCATGCTTATCAGCAACTGCAGATCTGTCTCCAGTTTATCCAGTCGACTGGCAAGCATATTAAAAAATCTCTGCAGACCAGTGCTTCCATAAAAACGATGTCTTGCGCATTAATACTTACCTCCATAAACTGTAAAAATGAAAAGCTTTTCGTTCGAAAAAAAGAAAGAAAAAATACTTCATTTTCAGTGCATGGATACTGATAGTAACTTTTGAGAACGATGATATCCTTCGATGATAAGAAAGAGTCTGATAAGACAAACGGGGCTACCCGAAACGCAGTAATTTCCAATTTCCAGCAGACAAAAGTAAGCATCACTTTTTGATCACTCAACTTTTTATAGCGTTTTAGGTTTTCCCATGCCATCTGTGAATGCATTTTGAAGCAAACTTTTATTGAAGAGTTCATACTTGACGTGCCCTTTTGTGAGTAGTGGATAGAAGAGCCCACCTACCATTCGTGTTCTGGGTGGGGCACTTGAGCGAGGATAGATTGCGAGCGTAACAAATGAATGCTTCCACATTAAATACATGCATGTGTTCATCTTCGATCTTTTCCATCCACTCTACACTCTACACCATTCAACATCCAACCAACTCCACCTGATCATCCGGCTAAAAATATTGGTGTGTGTTCGTTCTTGTGCTAATCAAAACAGGTTAAATCTTAATTAAATTTTTGTCCACCATTAAAAATAACTAGATCAACAAGACTTTCATCAGTCTTCAAAAACTTTATAGGGAGCCTGTTTGGGTAGTTAAATTTCACAATCCAAGATGACTTTCTGGAGAGCCGCTGGTCTCAAGTAAGTAATTATTAAATTAAAGTGCAATGCAAAGATCACTACTTGATTTGGTCGGTGGCGAGTTTTTAATGGTACATAATTAATTATTGTTCGTCATTTTTTATTCTATGTTTTAGCTACATCCAATATTCCAGCATTGCCGCCCGCGTTGTTCGAAATGCACTTAAAGGCCCCGCCAAGGTGGAGTCTTTGAAGAGGGGTCAAAGTGGAATTAAATTCACTCCATGGAAGGATGGAAAACCTCAAACTGCTTCCAGGTTGGTTATTTAAACTAAATTGAAGTTTATTAGATTATTTTATGTGTTTCTACGAACGAATGTGGAATCAAATCTGTTTATCTTTTGCAATTTCAGTTAAATAAACGCATGGAAGAGCACCAGTTAAATAAGATCCTTTGGTGGCGTCTGGATGGAGTATGAAAACTAGAATTACATAAAATTAATAGGCTGTTCAGTAGATTTACTTTTTAATTAATTATTCTTAGAATGATTATTAAAATACCCTTGTGGAGTAGAAGGTGTTGGAGTGAATTGTGCAAGTTATCTTGTCTGCCATTAAATAATATTCAGTAATGGGATTCAAACCATTTAAACTCGATGCTATTCACTTTCTCCGACGTTTAATTTAAATTGTAAAAATATGTAATAAAAAATCAAACATGAGTCAAGTCACAGGATTAGTTATTTTTGTCTATCAAGTTAATTAGTTTTATTTTATTGACTTTTTGTCATTATCAGTATCTTGTCTTCGTTTAGTCCTTTCTTTAATTTCGATGGTTAAAAAGCAAGTCATTCCCACTATGAGGAAGGCAGTTAAAATGTAGAGTTTAGGACGAATACAGGAAATATTTGAATTGGCATAGCCAATGATAAAACCAACGGACTCCCAAAATCGGTAATTGCTGAATGCGGCTTCCTCTTCGTCGGGAAAGATAAACCCATAAAATGCTATTTCAAAAAAATAATTTGTTAGCTAGAAGTTGAAATTTACCGAACACATTTAATAGTCTAAAATGCTACCGTTAATTTGGGTCTGCCAAACGGCATCAGCCGCTCCCCAAAATCCTGCAATCACGAAATAAATCAGTGGCGATTCAGGATCCGGCTTCCAAAGAAAATAGACGCTGATGATTGCAGCGTTAATTAGTGCCCCGAGTATAAATATAGGAGCTCTTCCAATTCGTCTGAGAAGGGGACCGAAAGCGAGTGACAGGATGGCGTCAACTGAGCCATAGCATATGAATACGTAACCGACATGGTGGACCCCCTTTGAGAATTTTTTAATTGAGAATGAGTTTACCCGAAAACATCCTTTTAAGCAGAATTAGTTAACGGTTTTTCTTACCCATGAACATGTAATGTACGCCTGTAAGGAAAAAGAGAAAAAATGAGCATTTAAAGGCGTCACTAATTATTCAAATTCATCATTATTCATTTCATTATCATTAAACCGCCAGATTGTATATTGCATTATGGCGTCTTTATCTCGTGCTATTACTAGTGCTCGAGCGTGCATTTACTCTGATCAGCTGTACGTGCTTACACACACCACATGATGTTTTGCTTGGCTCACAGTCTAAAATCTTGCGTGCTTTTATTTTTGATCATCGCCAAGAAGCAAAAACATAAACACTTCGTTCGAGAGCACTGATCAAATTTGTGGTTAGTTTGCAGCTATTTTTAACTGATTGTTGATCTTTCTCTTTCAAATTGAATTTAGGTTAATTGTAATTTTTGGGTGGGGTCAAAAGATTGAGTGATGGTGCTTGGCCAAATTTTGAGAGCAATTTCCGCATTTTTTGAAGCGCTTCTTAGTCTGTTCGGAATGAGCTCGACAACTGATTCAATTACGCAAGGTCCTAACACACTTCGAGTTTTTATCAAATATGCTGGACGTACCATTACCGCTGACTTGAACCCCAGCTGGTCGATACGGAAAGTGAAGGAAATTATCGCACCAAAGTTGGGAGTGTCGCAGGACGAAATTCGGATAATTTTTGCGGGCAATGAGTTACCTGATTCTTTTGTACTTGAGGTGCTTTGCTAACCAATTAATAATTAAGCCATTATTAGATTATCTAGTGTTAATATTTAGCAAGCTACTAACTTTTATTGCATTTTTTGTTGTAGACTTCAGACGTCGGCCAACAAAGTTATTTACACGCAGTTCGCGTGAAACTCCACCTCCAGGATAAGCCCCAAATCCCGACTGACCAACTGAACGAGACTGATAACCAATTAAATTATCTAGAGGGAGGGGATACTCAAGAGTCACTAGAGGCAGTGGAAAATTTGGTGGTACAGTCTAGCACAAGGACTTTTGTCACAAATGTTCGAGAATTAAGTGAAGCTGTTACTGAACAAGGAGGAACTGAAGATGTTGAAACTGCCGGTAGTAGTGAAGGTTCCGTAACTGTACCTCCAAATACAAAATCCGATTTCTTTGTTTACTGTTCAACCTGTGATGACTTGAAAGAAGGAAAACTTCGTGTGAGATGTTGCAAGTGCCTTTCAGGTGCCTTCACTGTCTCCAGACATCCTCAAGGCTGGAGTGACGTTTTAGTTCAAAAACAGGTAATATTTGAAGATAACCTTCCATTCGGAAAAGTGTCTATTGATTAGCTATTGACCAACTATTTGTTTCTTTGTAGATTGAAGGAACCTGTGAAACCTGTCCTCCCACCGACTCCTCCCCCAACCACGCCCATTTTTATTTCAAATGCTCTAGTCACATCACCTCCGGCGAGGACGACTCCTCTCCACCCCTCCAGCAAGTCAAAAGAAACACTGAACAAATACCCTGCCTCGCCTGCGGTGACGCCAAAGAACTCGCCCTCGTCTTCACCTGCTCCTCCGCCCACGCCACTTGCATCGACTGCTTCAAGCAATACTCTCTCTTCAAAATAAACCAACGCGACTTCATCCAACACCCCTCCATCGGCTACACCCTTGGTTGCCCCGCCCTCTGCGAAAACTCTCTCCTCCAAGACGCTCACCACTTTAAGCTCATGGGCAAACACCAATACGACCGTTACCAAAGATTCGCAACAGAAGAATGCCTCCTCCAACTCGGAGGAATCTTTTGCCCTCAGCCCGACTGCGGAATGGGAATAATCCCAGAAGACTCAAATTGCAACAAAATCGCCTGTCTGCATGGCTGTGGCTACGTTTTTTGCAAACTTTGTCTGGAGGGCTGGCATATCGGACCCTGTCGCGAAGGCCAGGATCCCTCTGCCTCCGCACCATGCTCGGGAGAAGAGCCCTCCACATCTAACGGCTATTTTGTCAATGTTGATAGAGCCGCCCAGGCCAAATGGCAGGATGCCAATAAACGGGCCTTACGCTTATCAACGAAGCCTTGCCCTAACTGTAGAGTTCCAACGGAAAGAGCGGGAGGGTGTATGCACATGGAGTGCACCAAATGCAAATTCCAGTGGTGTTGGGTTTGCCAAACCAAATGGAATAGGGAGTGTATGGGAAACCATTGGTTTGGATAATGTTTGAAGGAACTAGAAGATAAGCTGTGCTTCTTCATATTCCATATTATAATTTTTGTGTTATCTTATGATCTTGGATGACCAATTAAAGCGGTTAAGTATTTACAAATTAACTCTTGAATTAATTAACTTTTAAACGCCACTACCCACCTGTGTAAAATCAGCCCCAAAAAAGCTCTGCTCCAATCCCGAAAATATAGTCAGCGGGATAAGCAGCAATTGATAGGGTTTCTTCATGTGACTAAAAGTCGAGATAATTAATCTCACTCCTGTCTTCTTAGATTTTGCGAGCTCCTCAATCCTTTCTTTTTCTCCGTATTTTGCAAGAGAGTCGAGAAATGTTGCTGTGAATGCGATTCCAAAGAGAGCGATACCGACGCAGATTCCTGAGAAGATGTTAATTTTTCTTGTGATGTCTTTCGTTTTATCTTCATCATCTTCTGTGAATAGGTCTCCGGGGCAGAAGGAGGCTCCACATTTTTCTAGTTGGGTGGAATTAGGAGTCCAGTTGTTGTCACCGGAGGAGAAGACCAGGGAGGAGATCAGGTTGCCCCAAACGTTGGAAGTTTGAAATAGGCAGAAGAAAATGCCAAAGAAGCGGACTATTACGGATTCTGAGTTTGTGTCGTTTGATAAGGCTGCGTATTTATTGCCTATCTAAGAGAGATAAAGAAATTATAAATTATTAGTTATGAAAGCTGTGCTTTTGGAATAGGATTGAAAAATGATAATTACATGAGTCAAGTAGAAACTTTTGGAGGCCCTATAAAAATAAATGGATTTAAAATTAAAGTAATTAAATTCTGAGCTGAGGTAACATAAACTGATTAAGATTTTGATGAAAAGAAAAAAATCATTTACCAAAGGGGCGCCCCAAATAATCCGACTAGCGCAGCAGTCGGCATGATTGTCGCAAAGGTGGGTGTTGAGGTTTAAAATACGATATAAGGTCCTCAGTTCTTTTTATGAATGATGAAAACTATGAAGGACTTAGCCCACG
>JAQIXW010001888.1:0-17355 GCA_034700685.1 Willowsia buskii | reverse complement strand
TTAAGTATGCGTCATCAACATAACATATTATCAGAGTTGCAAGCCCTGCAAATCCGACATCCTCCTCCTCCCGTGACTTCACTTTATCCTTACAAACTCAAGCATAGGTATTTAGCGAGTCAATCTTCCTCAAATAGGAAGTCATTCATCGACTGCAAAACAAATTTTAAGGCAACCCGAAACGCGCATATCATTTTGCAACGCTATTTAATGTATGCCGATGTGTAATTTATTTTAGCATGTTACTTAAAATGCTCTAAATCCATATAAAATTCAACGTGTGGACAACGAAAATAAGCTGATAACATAACAGAGATAAAATGACTTCATAAAATGTGCTATTTACAAACTTTTATAACTAGAGCATAATAATAAATCCGAGCTCCTCCACCAGTAGCCCCAGTAACAGCTGCCAACTAATTATGTTTTAATGCATGTGCTCAGGTACTGCCGTCGTTAAGATAGGTGCACACCTCCTGAATAATATTATTTTTTTGCAGAGAATATTCCCATTCAACCACAAGAGGAAGTAACACATACGGTGTTAATACCAGAATGTCAATAATGAACTGTGCTAAAAAAATACTTTGTCCACAGATGTTCCTTCAGGTCCTCATTATCCAACACATCACTGATTCAAAAAATACGGCAGCTAGATACGTAAATACGTAGATGGGGCAATAAAGGCGTTGTTCCCTGCTCACATGAAAAACAAGCCTTTGAAAGAAATAATAAATATAATTTTCAGTTACTTCTTTTTTACGCATTCTGTCACATCATCATCAATCTGTGTGGCGTCAATGGCGTGTGCTATGTGTGCTATTTACTCATCGCCAGTGTCTGTAAAAGTTTTAGAATACTTTTGCTTTAAATTCTTATATAGTAACGTCAACGATGACATAAATACGAGATGCTTGCAACGTAGTGTGCAGTTGAGCATGTCGAATGGAGTAGATGAATGAAATTAAACAATCGAAATTTTTTAACTGACCCATATTAAAATGCCGCAAAGTTATCAAAGAAGTGTGTATCACCCTGTAATTTGGCTTTTGCAAAATCACAAAGCGCTGAGTTTTAATTACGGAGTATTTACCTACAGGGTATTTACAGCGCTGAGTGTTGCAACGGGTAATGGCGTCCGAACGTCAGCAATTATACGAATAACGAATTATACCTTACCTGGCCATCATAATTATACTCTTTGGATGACTATTCTTTCGTTCGACTTTTGGTGCAAAGGGAAAGCTGTAACTGTAACCAAGCCGGGAGGCCAAGCACCATAGCACCTAGGTGGAAACAAAGGAACGAAAAAGCGAGTGAAAAGGAAAGTGGAGGAAAAGGGGTGAAGTGAAAATTGAGGCACTTCCGAATGCACAGATTTATTAGGCATAGAGAAAAAGGTGTCAGTAGTCGGCTCACCCTTACCTCCCCTTTTTTACGAGAGAAAAGGCTAGGCCGTACTACAATTAACTGAAAAATATAATTGTAGGAAGCTCCTTTTCTCTTAAAGTAAGTTAAGTGGTGGTATACTTGAAGAGTGACTTCGAAATATAGATTTAGATGGCCTCATAGTTATAATAATCACTTTAATTTCTCTTCTTCCTAGTCACTTTCACATTATCTAGTTAAGTTAATGCATATTTACCTAATATACAATTTAAAATGCTTAAAATAAGTGGGCACTGTACACCGAGTCAAAGCTAATACATAAAATGCTTTCACTGACTAGTACTAAAAACTTCGCAGGAAGTATAATGAAACCATGTTTGAGCGATATGAAAAATCAGTGACGATAGATTATATGTCTACGTGAAAAGAGACTGTTGACGTGCTGAAGTATACTGTTCACGGGGAATTAGTCAGTTTGAAAGTGTAATTGGTATAATAAAATACAAGATGTCGAGGAGGGAGTCGGAGTTGAATCCGGTGTTGATCACCACACTGGCAAAAATCCCGGGGCTTAGCTATTTTGCTAATTTCTACTGGAAAATTATCCACACGGCTGGTAAGCAAATGATAATTTGATTCTTCCTCTAAACTCATGCTTCAAGTTCATTATTAGCTCAAGTATACTTTATTTAAACTCTTTGTCTATCCGCATACTTTTAGATGATCGAGCCTTGGAATACCCAATGATGCACAATCCAGACATTGCAGCATCCTTCGTGTTATCATATTTGATCCTAACTTTAATGGTGGGACCAAAGTACATGAGGAACCGTCAGCCTTGTGGGATGGTGCAGCGTCTTCTTTGCTACTATAATTTTATAACTATTAGCGTGAACGGATTTCTTGCACTTGCAGTAAGGAAATTTTGAATCATGTATTTTCCTATAAAATGGTCTTTTCAATTCAACTCAGTTTCCACTGCATTTTGTTTTGTTTTTAAAATTAAATTGCAGCTTACACATCATGTTCTCTCCATGAACTATAGTTTTTTATGTGAACCACTGGAACCGGAAGGCAATAATGCAAAATGGGTGAGCAGTGTAAACGTAATAAACAATTTATTTGGAGTGGATGGTTGGCTTTAAAAAGTCTAAGTTATTGCAATTTTTTTCTGTGATTTACTGTTACTTAGGCAATGACACTGCTATACTTTTTCCACTTGTCAAAAATATTGGAGCTGATCGACACAGTGTTTCTTGTGTGGAAGAAGAAAAACAATCAGTTGTCATTTCTTCATCTTTACCACCATTCCACAATAATCCCAGCGACTTGGATTGGTGTCAAGTTTGCTCCAGGGGGAACGAGTAAGTTATTAATAACACAATTATAAAGCATGGTTTGACTTGTACTAGATGGTTATTATAATTAATACTTTGATTTTCTCCTTAGCTGCAATTATTGCCATGGTGAACAGTTGGGTGCACGTTTTCATGTACGTATACTACCAAATGACAGCTACGAACATGAAAATCTCAAGGAAGTATAAGAAGTTCATGACCATGATTCAAATTGTAAGATATTATTTTGTTGTGAGGGTTAAAATTAATTATATTTTGTAAGCACTCCCGCACCTATTCATCCACTATCAATATCGTTTTTGTTAACAGACCCAGTTTTGCTATACACTGGTAGTGTGTTCCGTTGGTTTATGGGTGAACCGTTGCAACTACCCTGAATGGATTCTCTGGTGGCTGTTTCTCTACATGTTGTCTTTCTTGGTGCTTTTTGGGAAATTTTTCTACGTGACTTACTCCAGGGATGGTAGCCGTAAGACGCAACCAAAATTCAATGGCAATAATGTACACTTTCCAATTACTGCTCCAACTAACCAGAAGGATGGGAATGGAATAGCTCACCCCGTGAAGAACGGAGCCTTAGTTAGAGGCGAACTCTGCAATGGATGGATTCCCTCATCATCACTGGCTGAAAACTCTGAAAATATAAGTAGTAGTAGTAATATTTCTAAAGACAGGTCATCCAAGAATGACCAAACGAGGGCAGCAATATTGATGGCTGAGCCTCGCCAAGAGGCTGAGAGTATACATGCAACTAGCAAGACACGGAAACCCAGAAAAAAGAAAAGTGGGAAGAGAAAAACAAAAGGTTAACAGTCAGTTTATATTTATTTTTGTCAATTATTTACTCTAGTCAAGTAGTTTGGCAGTAGTCAACGGAGTCTCAAAACAATGGATCTCAAAAAGAGCATTTCTTAATTTATTGATGTTGATAATTGTGATGCATAATCTATAAGGGTTAGCTAGTAGAGTTCTAATTTCGTATTAAGTATTAATAACTAGACAGATTGTATCACAACAATGCATAGCTCTGTAGAGTTAGTACTGAGTAGATGTTCGATTACTATATTTATTATGGACAAATACCAGCACAAAGGGTCGTTATTTTCTTGATTTAAAAATGTTTGATACTTTGTATTTATATTCCAAATATTTGAAAGTATTGGAAAGGTTTACGCAAGAACCAGTATCATAAATGCCTATACTTATAATGAAGAAATAGGTGTTCAATGTATAGTGTAGTATTAGCTTGGTATTTTAATATACTGGTTTATCAAAAACAGTAGATTTGAAAAAAAGCATGTAGCGATTAGTCAGACAGCATTATTTTGAAAATGTTGAACTTAACGAATTTACTTGAATCTAGCACATAAAACATCTCTGGCAAGTTTTACTGAACACACAACTGTTTATTAGGATTAATTGGCAATCGTAAATCGCAGAGTTTCGATTGTAAAACTAAGCTGCATTATAAATAAGTAATTATCATTCAAAAAGGTACATGACATAGCAACACGTTTCTTCCAGAGTTCTTCAGTCCCACAGAGATTTTGGCAGATTTGCAGAGTAATGTTTTGTGGTGCAAACAATTCAAACATTAGAGAGGCTAAGATGATAATCATAATAAGTCATAAGTTTTCTTAAATTATGGCAGCAAATGCAAGTGCTAGTTCTTGGGAATAAAAAGAAGTTGCACAACTGCACAAATATTGGAGAATGAAGAATTTAATCGTAATATTAAAGTTTGTAAAGTCGAGTATCAATTGCATTTTCGGGCTTCTCCATTGTATTTACCAATTTTATCCCTCTTCCTTGAAAGTCTCCAACCGAAAGGAACAACTAACTAAGTTAGGTCGACTTACCAAAGTACTTACTAGTCATTGGGTTTTTCTGACACAATAATTTGTACAATTTGGTCTTCAACAAGCTCCATAATATGTGAAAACTATAGATTTTACACTGACTCCAAAAGTCAGCTAGTCTTTGAAACTCATATCATGTGAATTAAACACGTCATTCCAATATTTCTGTAATAAAGCATATACGTAATTTGGTCAATTTGGTGTAAGTAAAAAAATACGACAGTGGTGTAAAGAATGCTAATGCACTCCAATGCAAGTCATTAGAGTAGGTTGGGAATGAGAATGTATTTGTCCTAAAAGACTACATTCACTAATGGCCTATATATTCAAAAGATAAGAATCAAGCTTTTATCTCAGTTTCACTTATTTACTTTAACTATTTTCTATGTAACACATCATAAAAATGTATAATATGGAATATCGTTAAGCGAGCAACACTTTCATTAAATTTCATAAAATGATACTATAAAAATAAGGAATGCCTACATTTTAAAATTGATAATAATGGTAATAATTGTGTATAAATTACTAGCGTGTAGGGAACTATCAGTACTAGAACTTCACGGAAAGAGAAAAAATTCTGACAATATCATATGATTTGACTAAAAATCAAGTTGACTTTTAAAAATTATCCTGCCTTGGTTGTTCGTACTTGCAACTAATATTTACATTTAAGAGAGTAGAAATCATTGCCCAAAAAAACAATTAATCTGATGTTATTAGATAGCCCCACAAAATAGTCCTTTCATTAGCACTATAGAAAAATTTAAACTTAAAAATGGAACTTAAATTTACAGATGTAATAAGCGTATGCATGCCTCTTATACATTTATACATTACAATACAGAGTATGAATATCTTAGATCTACATTATGTATTGGCCAAATAGTTGAGAAAAATATTGCTACTGAATTTTTGACATTGTGTAATCGCATCCATGAAGGGATCCTATGATGGAATTGGAGAAATTCCAGCATTTTAAAGTTTGTGGATTCCCGAATAAGCAGCATTAAGGCTTGTCCAGAAAAATGATATCACAACGAAATATGCAGATATGTAAGGAGCTGTATAATATTATAGAAACATATATGTATTTGGTGTAACTTCAAATCTTTATGGATATTCTTTCCTTAAAAGATAAAAATGGACTGGTGCGTAATGGTATTGATCTGAATAAACAATAAGTAGTTCATATTTTATCTTCTCTTGTTATCAGAAACATTGAAATAAGGCAGCGATTTAAGGATTGATTTCTCGTTGATAACTTTTTTGTAACCTTGGTTTCTTTTAAACAGTTAAAATGTATGTCTTTCTTTTTTCTTACAATACTCATTCGCTACTGGTACACTAGCTCGTAGTAGACTAACTTATCTTCACTAATGTACATATTCCGCGCACAAGCCATCAACTATGTTAATGGATCTCATGTTTTGTATTATTTTTAAAAAAATTAAACACCTCACCAGCTAGAAAAGAAAAGACGACGAGTTTATTTTTATTTTTGTAGTTGTTTTGCTATACTAGTTTGTCAAGTATTAATGTACGAAGTACACAAGATGAAAATTGGAATGAATAAAAATGACAATTCTTGCAAACATAAAATTAGCCATCATGTTGTATGCATTTTATTGCCAATTCCTGTAACTAGAGATCTTCAAATTAACATTTATACATACATTAATGTCGTGTTATTGAAATGAAAGATTTAAAAATTGAACAAACTATAAATCACACGGATTCATTCAATTCTCATTAATGTTTGCCTATGCTTTAGTTTCCCCTGTCTTGTCTATTCACTAATTTAGAGATATACCGAAGGAATCGAAAACAACTAAAGAATACTGTTTACTGTTTTTAGATGCATTTAACCGAATGTACAACAAATAAAGTTATAGCTCCAGTGCAGGGTAAACAAGAACGATCACTTTTTAGCAATGAAGTGGTGATTGAGAAATAACAAGATATTTAGAAGATTATACAAGTTTACCCATTAATTATCATAGAGTAAGATAAATGTAGATTCTCATGTATCCAGAACACTGTTAACTGTGGAATGCACAAACAAAAATGTAGTTTTGACATTGATACCATAAATAAATTAAATGAATAGTCAGGCGTAAAAGGGGAAAAAGATGGCGTGAAGACATATCGCCTTGTCTTTTGTATTTCATAAATACAACAATAAGGAGTACTATTTTGCTAATCTTAATTTAATTTTAACTCTTTCCATATCAAATGTTACTTCGGAGATAAGAGGGGATTGATGTCAGATAGACACTTCCCTCTGCCACAAATAAAGCCATTGCATCAAATGACTCAATAGATGTCAAAACGGTATTAACATTGACACGAATGAAAGATTAGAATGCGACGATGGCAACAAATCGTCACATCTCTTCCGTCTTTCTCTTCATCGGGCGTCGTTCCATTATAATGAACTTTCCAATTGTTCTAGGATGTAACCGGCAAGAATCTTGTTAACTTGTTTAACTGTAGTTGATCGATATTGATGTTAGATGAGTGTGTAGACTTAAATTCAGCCACTTAGCACATTAGCAGCTGCTTTTTGAACAGTTGACAATTTAACAAAAGTAAATAATACGATCACACGTTAATTCTAATTTAACAAAGTAAGTAGCTGCTAGTATTTACAAACAAATTATAGGTATATAAGTCTAGTATGTATGTACTAGTAATCAAGAATTATAATAAAGCCTGCATTAACAATACTTCAGTCCTTATATGGCAACGTGGAAGTAAATATGATTGTTATGCTCGTTCAGAAAATTAAGTGGTGTGTCAAAACCGGTTATAAATAAAGTGTAAATCTTCACTCAGATTTTTTCACACTTCTGAATTCTGAAAAAACTACATTACTAGAAATTGAGTGAAAATTGATGTTGTAACTCTTTTTAACACTGCGAGAAATAAAACTAGCGCGATTCAATAACGATATATTCACTGACAAAACAATAATAATAATATCAATAATAATCTAGTTTTATCACTTCGATTTTGTTTGCAATTTATATGTACAAAGTCTTCACTTCACTTGATGAATTTATCCTTTTACAATTAATTTTCCATTAGTTCACAACTTAAATGAAAAAAGTTTTTCAATACCAAAAACAGAGCAAGATAAACTGAGAAAACGAAGAATTTAAAAAAAAATCAGTTTTTGTTTGTAAAACACGCGAAAGTGGGATTTTCAGTTTAACATAGTATGCCGATCATATATGTTGCGCCGTTGTTCCTGTACTTGCCGTTTCCATTTGCTCTGTTGATGGCCCACTCGGTTGAGTACACCTCCAGCAGCAGAAGAAGGTGGCCCTGAACTAGTCGCCAAAACTGCAGTCGTGGATACGGATGATAGTGAGGATCCTGTTACCCGCATGGGATGAGAGGTTCTGCCTCCACCGACTGACTCGTCCTACAAAGTTAATAACCCATTGTTCCCCAAATTGACGACAAGATTCATTATCAAAATCTTTAGTACAGGCTTACGTCCTCGTTGGTGTGCTCCTGATACGCAGTGCTTTTAATCCGCTTGTTCACCAACGGATCCAGACACATCAGAAATAGCATGTAAATGACGAGGAGGGAGACTACCCACATGACTATTATGACTACAACCTGAAGTGAAATACAACAGATTTTCTAGCTAGTTGCTTTATATAGTGGGTACAGAATTCGCATTGATGAAATTATACTTTTATATTGTTTCAAACCTTTATGATTTGTAGGTTTCTGCTCTCATATTTGCACTCACAACGCGGACAGAATTCTCCCTCTTTTCCTTTTATATTTATCGTTTTAGCGATTTCCGGCAGAACGACGAAGTCGCATGTACTGTAAAAGAAATCCATATGATCAATAATATTTTTTAATTGCTTATCTATGAATAT
Source organism: Willowsia buskii (assembly GCA_034700685.1). NCBI lineage: Eukaryota > Metazoa > Arthropoda > Collembola > Entomobryomorpha > Entomobryidae > Willowsia > Willowsia buskii. Next base: position 8,844 of record JAQIXW010001888.1, on the reverse strand, counting down.
GTACTCGTTTAGTTACATATTAACGAAATAAAATAAATTACCATTTATTTGGTGGAGCTGCATTACTGATGTATAATGTACGATTTGAGGAATTTGGTAATGTATTAATACTACCAGACGTACTGTTGCCAAAAACTACTTGAGGATCCGGACAGATGCACTTGCATCTAGTGTTGTAGTACTGACCAGCTTGTGCCTGTTAATATACGAACAAAAATTAGTAAACACAATTTAGTAAACCAAGCAAGATTACATACAGGCATTTAATTATGTAAAAATAATATTTTACCGAAGCACAAGGAATGGCTGATAAAGCCCATAGGACGAAAACCAGGCAAAGTCCCCAGCGTGACGGCAATTCTCTTAAAAATAATTTTCTACAACATTTTGTTAACTGATCCATTTCCTCCAGCATCTTTCTAATTAAATTTTCAAACTTGCAACCGAAGCACATAGAACAACCACTTGTCTAGCAACCTTACTCCTCCTCCAAAATATATTACAATGTTAAAACTCCTAACCCCGAAAAAATTGCTTGTATTCTTCAACAGTTCAACTTCATTTTCACCTGGCCCATTCTTCACCACAAATGGTACACCACATCCTGAACAGCAAACACACAAACAAACTAAGAATTTTAACACTTTCTAGATGTCTCCACGATAACAAAATAGTCTCTAATCCCAATTCCTTGTCGCATGATGAATGTGTGACGACTCAAGATTACTCCAGTTTCAATTTTCAAGATCAACAATTCTATTGGATTATTTAAAAAAAATTCATTGAATGAATTTCATTAATGTAAGAAATTATAATCCTCTTAACCGCAGTAAAAACACCATGACACACACATGACTATGACAACTGTTTCGTCTGCAAATCATGTGTTATCCATAACTGATCCTCTTCCCGTAATTAAAATTGAAAATCACATCCCCTCTATATTAAATGAATTGACAATCAAACGATGCCACTACTTGTGTTTTATGTGCTTACAACGAAACACTTACCAATTAAATATTCCTTTAAGCTGATTCAAGTGTTTCCAGAGACAGGGCGAGAATACGGATGCAGAGCGTCACATAGTCACATACTTGATAATTTAATGTCATTGGCGAGTGCCAGAGTTGTGGGTGGAAATTAAAATGATCATATGATAATGATCTGTGCGATATGAATGCTAAATAAAGCTATACAGTTGTTGTGAAAGCTGCTGTTGTTCTATGCATCACCCATCATATGACAATTGCTGGTGTTCAAATGTGGTGCTTGTACACAACACCACTCTATGCCAAAAAAGAACAAAGACTTCCCAGATGAAGGACAATAATTGCATGGCAAACAATAAACAGGTTTATTCAACAGCAAGTCTATACCAAAAGTAGATACAAAAAGCTGAAGTAACGTAAATGCTTCAAAGTTAAAACAAAACTATTAGAAGATTTAAATATTATTATGATTACGTAACAACAAAATAATACGAACTTTAGAACACACTCAACTTGATAACGTATTGATTACAACAATTATAATAATCAAAGTTACATTAATTTAAGGCTTTCACCTGAGTAGTTATTTCTCAAAAGCGTTGTACATTAACTAGTTAACTTCAGCTCTCACTCTTCTTCATCCCTTTCATAGCTGGATTCCTCCCTCTCCCTGCTGACATCCTCCTCATAAGCCTGATCTCCCTCTGGTTCATCCGCCTCTTCTTCACCGTCTTCCTTCTCAGGTTCTTCTGGCTCATCCTTTTCGTTCTCCTCTGGATCATCCTTTTCGTTATCTTCTGGATCATCTTTCTCATCTCCTTCGTCCTCATCATTTGAAGTAGTTTTCTTTGCTGGTTTCACTGTAGGTCCTGCTGTTGGTGGTGGTGTGGGTCCGAATCCCCCTACTAGTGCTGCTGGCCATGAGGTTTTCTTTGGATCCATTACTACCGGCGTTCTGGGAAATGGTGGTTGTCCTGGATACCGCACTTGAGGCACTGGGGGCTTGGAAAAGTCTGGTTTCCCATCAGGACCAATTGGTGGAAGAAAGAGGGTGCCTTTGGGATAGATAGGTCGCCCCTGCACAGGTGGGAAGGTCTCATGAGGATTTATAACGATAGGGTTATGTCCAGTGTGTGGTTTATTAATGGTAGGTTGAATGTCTTCTTCATCTTCCTCCTCATCCTCCTTGTCCTCATCACTGTCTTCATCTGAATCGCTCTGAGGTTTCTTCTTTGTTTGTTTTGGTTTCGGCTTTTCGACAAAAAGAGCCTGTCCTGGTCCTGGTTGCAACTGAGGTAGGTGGGGATATTGAGGGAACATATTGACCTCCTGTTGTGGATGGAAAGCAAGATGCTCGTCTGGTCGTTGAGGAGGCTGCTTTGTGAGCTGCTCCTTTGAAGGGAAGAAAGGTTGAATTTTAATCGCTTTGAACATCCATTCCTGGTTGGGTGACCAAGGGACGCAGTCATGTTCCTCCACACTTCCCTTATCCCTGCAAACAATATATTATTATTGTATTCAAAGCAGGAACAAGGCCGAAATAAAGGATATTATACAGCAGAAATTGAAGTGGGTTTCATATCTTACGATTTGTACAAACAACGATTGTTCCACTCATTTTTAATCAAATATTTTCCTCTGTATACACTCTCAATTTTCCATGTTCTCCTCACTGGATACGTTCTCGTGGAAATGCTCATATCGTAAGTAAGAGGGTTAAGGTCTTCAAAGACACGAGGAATTATCTCATAATCCGCTATGGAAATCTTTTAGAAACATTCGTAAACATCAATCCACATTCTATTTTTCCCTTAAAAAAATTAAATTATTAATATTTTGCAGAATATGTAGGCACACTTACTTTATCAATTTGAAACTGCTGATTTTTCGTAATGTATGGCTTGAAAGGCAGCGTTTTCGTCTTCACAGTACCATTCTTCTTGTCCATTGTCAACAAGGAACCATCCGCCCCATTCAAAATGTAGTACCGTCCTGACGGCACTTTCGGTCCGCATGGACTTGCAGAGCTGATAACCTGCTTGAAGTTGAGCGTTTCCAAATTATCTTGGAAGGTCCCATGGTATGCCTGCAAAGCCACATACTTTCCTCGGCAGTATGGCAAATCATAAAACTTCACACAGCTTCCATGAGTATCCAGAGAGATTGCTTGGTTATCCCAGTTAAGTGGCACATTTGTACAGCCTTTCTCGCTTATATCCAAGCGTAAAAACTCACCTATCAACGAAGAAAATTATTTTAAAAACTATTGCACAGAGAACTCCATAAAAGTAATAAAGAATGTTGCATTACCAAACTTATCCTTATTCAGATACAGATCCACTCTTATACCACTTATTTCACTGCACAGAAGCCATGGTATTAATAGAAATATCGAGCTGCCTCTTCCCTCAAAAATTTTCATCGTTTTAAGTTGATTATAATTTTCCCCTAATCACCGACTTAAAACACAGCAAAGCACAGAAATTGTTTCACATTTGAATTTTTAAAGCATGAAATAGATATATATTTTTTATAGTTTGATTCTCGAAGGAGGCCTATGGCTGACTGAAAACTTTTACATTAAATACAAGCATTTCTCCAACAGCAGCGTCATCATCAACGGCAGTACCATTAAAGTTCATAAATATCAGTGTAATGGTTAGATAGTAAATAATATATGAGGATGTATGCAGCTTTTCAAAAGAAAACTGATCATAAGTAGTAACACGTATGAGATGTACCTGGCAAGGGTCAAAATCGAATATCACACAATGAATATTTTTTAAATATATTTTTTCTGTCAGATTGCATTCTGCAGCCTTGAATATAGATTTGCAGTTGCTTAGGGATACCTTGAAATTGCATTACAAGTCTCTCATTTTTGTACCTTTTCTCTCAAATTCAATTTCACTCATAGTCTCATTCTCTCATACGCCATGTAATAGTGTCTGAAGGGGTGCATGATAAGCATGTACTCTAAACGTTAATCACTTTCGTTTGCTTTGATGAGGAACGCTTGCTCTTGCGGTGTATGAATATTCCTTAATGACGAAGATTATTATGAAGTTATGTACACGACTTGTTGCATGCCTACCTATTGCGGAAAAAAATCTCAACTGGTTTTCAGACTATAGGTATCTCTAAGCTGAACAAAAAGACACAGGAAACAGATGAAGGCAACAAAGGGGTTGGTCATCATGAGGATGCAAACAGCTTCACTGCATGCAATGACGATGAAGCAGAAATTTCGAAGAAAAAAGTCATTTTGTCAATTGGTAATAGTGTCCCCTGAAGAGTAAAGTTTACAAGGAAATCAGAGGGTATACCCAATTAAGTGTGCTGAAGTATCATAAAGTTATATATGTCTGCAAATGAATATGTACGACTTTTTAGATGAAAAAACAATGGAATGTAACGCAAATGTTTTTACTAATGTCAGGCCAGGTACTTTAAAAAACCCCGTGAATATTATAATTTTATGATGAACATGTTTTAAGCAGAGAGTCTGTGACTACATGGTATACACAAAACTTTAAATGCAATGTACAATGCATGTTGGCTGCTTTACCTAGTGGTTTTCTGAAGGACCAGTTTTATAGGTCAGTAAATTAGAAATCGCTTGCCACTCAGATCTCAGCCTTAACACCGTACCACACATCATGTTCATCATTTATTGTGAGTTCAAGTTTATGATTAAGGCGCTGACGACCTGTTTCTCGTTTCCTCTTTTTCTCTAATGAAAACGAAAGTTATCGTCATCTCATAATAGGATAGGACTAATAAATACTTTCGATCAATTGCATGAATATATACACCTATTAAGATTGGCGTTGGTGTGCTGTCTCGAAAGAGGAGTAATGGCTTACTATCGCCAAAAGTGTTAGCAGCTGAAGCATATTATTTCATGTTTTGTTTTGTTTTCCCAATATAATTTGCTACATTTCATATCATCATTCATCCCGTCATATCATGCATGCATGTCATGATAATACATAACCTATTCAATTTGTCAACGTGACTTGCTACCATCGTAAATCGTCAGAATGAAACGACCCTGAGACATGCAAAGCAATCAGTTGTCAGTTTTCTTTCTCCGGTTTCAACGGCAATGCAGATGGTAGTGCATAAACTATATACCGGTAATATGACCATGATAAACATTATGAATGAGAAATATGATGAGTAATATTAAATAAGTCACAACTGAATAGAATGCGTCACATTTTTAAAGGTATTATGGTAAACATTTTTATTTCCTTTTTCATTCATTCATTCTGAAATATAATATTTACTTTACATGTACCCATACAGTCATCGCTCTGATACACGTTAATAATAATAATAATAATAATAAATAGTTTATCATTACTGGATTGACAAGCATAGATATTTCGAATCAATGTAACATAAATTGTTATTGTTATAGTGTACGTCGTACGTTTGATATATATATATACTATGTATACATTGGTTTATATAGCAAGTATTATCATTCTCATCACATCATCAACTTTCAATGCACATTCAATGAATCTTAAATTTATTGGTTTGAAATATTCTTATGAGTAGTTTTAGTACTATCATTCAAGTTTAAAACAATACAATTTGCTTCGTAAAGAAAATTTATATGGATATGACGTCTCATTCAACAAAATTAATCCCGAGTAACTCCATAACCTACCTTGAAGGTTTTGAAACGAAAGTTACAAACAATAATATACCTACATACAAAAATCTTTCATTTCAAATTACGTTATTTTTGTTCTTGGCGTGCGTTCAAAAAATGTACACACATGAACATCTTCAAATATAGGCCAGAGCAAAAATGCCATTATTTTAAATGAAAAATTGTCTAGTAATATTATTACTTTTGATTTAGTAACCTTCGTCTTTCAATGTATGTTATGGATTTACTCACCAATAAGTTTGTGTAATAATAATATAATACATGTACATATTTTAAGAAACACTTGCAAAATACTCTTATGTATCAATCTCCTTCAATGAAGTGAATACCACTCTGCTTACTCCTCCTTCACTCAAAAATATATTCAACTTACATACCAAACTAATTAACAATTGCAGTATATGACTATGACTTAGGACACACATAGGTCGGATGGTCGAACTACTATAGTCCACACTAACAAATTTGCCGTATAAAAAGTGTCACGCACGACGAATTGACTTTGAATTTTCAAAACGCTGTAACAAAGTAATTATTTTCTTCAATGATGGTTCATAGCAGTGTGGGAAGGGGACCACCCTCGCTCGTTAGGCCTTGGCTAAAACCCCATACACATTTGCTTGATCTCTGAGAAGACGGGGGTGAGGTACTTTTTTACCGTTCCAGTCCCGTTTAGAAAATTGGAAGTTTGTTTTTGAAAGAAAATTAACCTTTGAAAGCTTTGGAGAATAAATTGCATTACTCTTTGGATTTCCATGTGTGAATGTTTTAACATGACCCCCTGAAATTCATAGTTACTCTGTGACTGTAGCGATACGATCATGGAATCATATTATACATATTACTGTCAAGAAGGTGTTCTATCAGATATGGAAAAGTACGAAAAAAGGATTAGTGGTGGCATTTTTTATACGACAAACTCGCAGTAGTCAACGTATTCACAAATAACATAATAATATGTATTCCTAATTTATTGTTGATACACAAAAATCACAGAACACAAAAACGAGCATTTGTATATTATTACATGGCTATCTTTGGATTGTCAACTATAAGGAATCATTTTTTTATTCGCAACCATAAACCGATAATCATCCCTTCTAATAAACTATATGATTGACTAAGAACTAAAAAGTTAAAAATATTTACCTTCATTTAACTTGAATTTTTTGTATAACAACATATAATCTGTATAACTGCATAGTTTGAATATATGTTTACCTAACAATAATACGTGTCTATTATTTTTATATAGTCACCTGAAGAAATATAAATGAGTACAGCAAGATTGATCTGATTATATACCTTGTTAAGTGGTCTGTTGATTGGTTCGCTACTTATGCATTTTATTTTTGGTTTCTTTCTTACTACTTATAATATTGATCAACTTATATTAACACCGTTATAATATGGTCATCATTGCAGTGTTCTCGCGCACCAACAAAGCCGTGAAAATACAAATTATTCCACAAATACGCCATCCATTGATCGTTCTTCTTCCCTCTCCTTGGACTTTAAAATGCTTGCATTCGGTCACATAAACAGAAAAGTGTGTAGCACGAGCATGCTTTGATTATAAAGGTTGTATAAATTTCATGGGCTCCAAAATTCTGAAATATTAGTGGCAGAATTGCCTGCAACCAGCATATTACTTGCGAAGGGAATGCCACATGGCAATGGGCTTCCGGAGTGAAGATAGCATTTGATTCCAATGAGACAGTGGCTTTCCGGTTGCCACAGAGCCAACGATCACATGTCCGATAGAGTACGCTCGCCCTTCAGCTTCCAGACTGTCGGCTACTGTGATCCGTAGTTGAATTGACTGCATGGATCCGACATTAAAAATGAAATTTGTTGTAAAGATAACTCACTAGATACTGTGGAAATAACAGAAACATAGCATACCTGAAGTGCATGTGCAGGTATACTGAAAATCATGGCCTCATTGAAAATAGGGTTCCGCTCGCCCCGTTTTGTGGAGCTCTTCTTCTTGCTTACTTTCTTCCCTCGTTGAAGTAAATATACCTGGACAGAATAAAATTATATATAGACGTTCCAAAGGATTATTTAATCAGATCAACATTTATAATGGAGAAGAAATTGATCAATTTTCAATATTTACCTTAACAAATGGATCGCCAGTTTCTCTTTCATGTGGAAACTTGAGGTTTCTCGCTTTCACCACAACCACCGTCAACCGTTCTGCCGTTGGTAGGTAGGACAAACTGAACATAATCTCACCAAACTCACCACCTCTCTGCAAAAAAAGTATATGAGATAGAGAACACCTGTGAGTGTGACTATACATTGTATAATATAATTTCTGACTTGATCTATTTTATTTGCATTGGGCATTTATTGCATCAATTGGTAAATTTATTTTCATGCCAAGACCATTCACTATTTGCATTAGTACTTCGTAGCATAACTGAATGATAAAATCATAAAAAACGTATTATTCATCATCCGCCCTACTTTTTCATCTTAGGCACCAAAACTCTAGTGAGGATAGAGGAAAAAGAGAAAAATATTCATTCCCTTTCTCTTTTTAGCATTCCATTCATACTTTCACACGTGCTTAACCGGAAAGACGAGCCACTATGATTCCGGCATGTCACGGTAGAAAGGCTACGACAGGAGCATGAACAGATAGAAAAAACGGTACTTCTCATATATATGGCCCATATAACGTTCCCTATTTATAGCCTCACCGCACCACCATGAATCATAAGGAAACAGTAAGCATTGAGCCTAGCATTCTCTACAGCTAGTGACAAATAAAATGGAAGTCAAGTGAATCATCATCAACATCACTAGGCCTCGGTTTTTAATCTTCTCGATTCCATTAGATGTATTTATTATATTGTCATTGCATGCATGCCCTTTTTGGTGCTGATGATGTGAGTGCTGCGGCAGTGGAAAACGTCCAGCAATGTTGAATGCAGTCGAAATAGAAGACCTCTCTCGTTCCCTTTTTCCGTCTCTACGACAAAGATTTTTCTAGAGTGACGAAGTGAACAAAGGAATTTAATACCGGCAATCATCCAGCATTTTTTACACTGAAACCCACCACCACCACTACCATCACCACCACTACCATCACCACAGAAAAAAACCAAGCATTCTTTCTTACATAAAAAGGCACGAGCAAAAGCCACCACCTTCATC
>JAQIXW010001887.1:0-17365 GCA_034700685.1 Willowsia buskii | reverse complement strand
CGATAGTAAAAAAAGACACTTGTGCGAAAACAAGATTTCTATGATTGCTTATGTCTTTGTGAACACCTACCGTATATGAATTGGCTTGGTTTGATAGTTTGGATATAATGTATTGATTCCACAAGAGTGAGTTTTTCACAGTTCGTTTCACTTTCAAAAAGTAGTTTCATAACTTGTTTATCCCCTATGGTAAATTCACGATTATGAAAATTTATCAGAGCGTGTGGCTATATATGACAGTGAGTGAAAAAGTGAAAAATTACACAAAATATTGTTTTTATAATTGAAAATAAGTTTCACACTTACAAAAGACAACGCATTTGAAAGGACGAGTTCTAATTATTGAAATTCTTCAGTTTTTAATGGCCTTTCACTTTTTGCTTGACTTTGTTCGTTTAAAGTATATACGATCTGCAAATTTATATGTTGACAGCCAGTTTACAAAAGAATAAAACAGTGGGTCTGACTGACGCGTAAAGTTGGGAGTTAAATTTGCTTTTAATTTTTACTGACACAAAGGATGAAAATATGACATGAAAGGTAGAATGGAATCATCTTGAAATCATACTTCAAGGTTTCAGGATATCATGGAAGGCCACCATAAGCCAACTTTCAACTCTCTTCATCATTTTCATGTTTTAACACCAAGTTTTTTTTCCATGAAAATACATAATCACCTTCATTTGTCTAAATTTTAGACACTGATTTATTATCCTAACATTCATTCATCATTGCATCAAACTTATTATTATTACACACCTTTCCTAAATCGACAATGTCTTTTTTTTCTTCCTTTCTCTACCTCCCACAGAGCGACTTTTAGCTTAGGTATCTACTTTCTCATATCATTATACTTTCTCCATTTTCCCTTTCTTTCCATTCCTCTTTCTTTAAAAGCCCTTCACTTTCTTTCACAATTTTGATGCTCTTCTATGCTCCTTGTTAGTACACCCATACAACATGACTTGAATTGATGGATCATTCTCCTTTCGAAATTGCACTTTCAAAAAAGGCTGAAGTGATGTTAGTCACGAGGATGTGATGTAACAATAATATTCCTGAGAAAAAAAGGCAATTGTTCCGGGAGCCATTGGGACGGTAATAACCGCTACCACCTTGTGCCATGCTATGATATACACGTATTATGGTTTCGCTGTAAAAATAATATGTAAGTAGACAAATTCAAAGGAGCACATCCTCTTACGAGGCATCACCCAAACCGAAAGTAAGGCCTACATTTTTTTTCTTTTTGGATCGGAGATAGTAAAGGAAAAAAAAGCAATAAATTCATGTACATGACATGTCATTCACCACACACATACTAACGAATTTCGATACAAAGTTTTTCTACCACTTGAAGGCATATACATGTAGCGTTGTCTTCATGCTAAGAGGAAAAGGAAAGGTATTCCATGCTAAATTGCATCCATCATGGAGAAAAAGGAAATAACAAGACGTAAATTAAATTGAAGGAAAAAAGGGAAAATGCTGTGTGTGTGAAGCTCGTGTTAGAATGTATTCAGTGCAAATGAAGCATGTACCAAGTAATGGCGTGATGTTGGAAAATAGAAGTTTATATATGAAACGTGCACGTTTATTGCATGCATGAGAGGTTAGAATGGGAATATTACGGTTAGTTGGAGCACGTTAAAGAAGAAGAGTGAAAGTTGAAGGCTCAAGTGGAAAATGCAATCGGCGTAAGTAGTAAAAATGTATACAGTTATACATGCTTATTATCTATACTATTATGGAATTTCGCTGTTTATTTATTACTACAAAAAGGAAATGTATTCAGCATAACACGAGGGAAAAAATTGTGAGAAAAATTGTACATTTGCTAGGCGTTACGAAAGTTACCTCGTTATGATCAGAGATAGTTGTGTGCTTAAACTGTAAGCTGATGTAGATTTTGTAAAAATGGGAACATATGTGTACAGACCTTTAATGATGGTTTATAAAAATTTTGAATGTTTACCTTAATAATCTATATTCACAATAAAATATTACTCGTCATTGTAAGCAAAAAAGTAATTGAAGTGAGAAAACAACAACAATGAAGCATTACAATTTTTTTTAGATCATTTGATTAGTTGTTAGTTATAATAATAATTAATAATAAACGGCTTATGATTTTGTTGCGTGCTGTGTTATTCCCAACTTCAGCTCGAGTGCACATAATTGGAAGATTTCGGCTTATTTATTTCCTTTTCCTAAACATAAGCCTCAGTGGGCACGGTATCTACATTTTATTTGTTGTTCTCCGTAAAATAATTTTTCTTCAAGTGAAAGCAAACAGATAAGTACATAATATACAACTATGAAATTGTTGAATTTCCCTTGCCGATTTTTTTCTCTCCTAAAGTTGCCAATTCCAACTAAAATCACAAGTCGCTTCCTTTTATCTTCTGTATTATTACCACCACCATCACTCCTCTTGTTTCGTAAACAGTACCGCCGTAACTGATGTTCGTTTTCCCACATGTTAAGTAAAACAAAGAGGAAAAAAGTTTATCCGCTCGATTTAGTAATTCGTTGTTTAACGCGTCTTGTCTGATCATGTCATGCGGAGTTCTAGTTGAATCCCATCACAGACATTCAATCCAATTTCCACTACTAAACTCACCCACACACTCAGTCAGACTCATCTCGGCCCATTCAATTCAGCCATGAAGACGCCATTTCCGTACATTTTTTATCTTTGTATTCACAGGAAATAAAATGGTCGAACGGACGGAGAAAAATGTGTGTGCGTGGCACGTTTTAAGCTACACTTCCTTTCGAGGACCTACTTTTCTTTTGTTCAAATAAAAAGAAACAACATACATTATTGTCGTGCAATCAACAGTGATGCGTTTGTTTAACTATTTACTTTCTCCAATTCAAATAACAGCAGAGCTTACTGCTGGAAATCAGTAAAATGTCTTCATAACTTTTTTTTGTGTATTTTATTTGTGTTTCATATGCCTTAATCCTATACTGTCCACAGTGGAAGGACAGCGTGTTTACTAAAGGAATTATTGTCTTATCCAACAATCTTGTGTAACTCTACTATGTCACTTGTTATCATTCTTTTGATACATTCAACAATATGACAATATTTGCTTTCAAATATTCTCGAAACATAAAATCCTGCAGCCATTGTAATTTCTTCTTTAGTAAAACGCTATTGCAGATGATGAGTAACGATAAAGTGAAGTAGTAAAACGTTGATGAAAACTCAAAAAAGCGGAATAATGAAAAGTTACATTAACTTCAAATCTTTGCAAACTTACCTTGAAATCTATGTATCCGTTTTTATCCATGTCAAACGTTCGGAACACATGGTCGCAAAATTCTTCGGCATTTCCACTGGGGAAAAACATTTTGTACATGTCAACGAATTTTGCTGGGGTTAATCTCCCATTTGGACAGTCTTGCTGTAAATACAAACATAATTTAACACCACAATTAACGTATCTATCATTTACAACATTGTTTTTCTTTGCTCAAAATCATTATCATTGTTTTATGTATACTAAGTAGGTACTGCAAAAATCATTACTACACCAAATGTTACAAAAGCCAAAAACATTAGTTTTGCCATCAATCGAGACTACTGCTACGAATAATAAAATATGACTTTATTGCTCAATCTGAATCAAGCATTCAAAAAAGAAGACAAGCTTGTGCTGGAAAGTTTCAGCTTTTCATTCCAAAGTCTACACTTGAATCACACATGCTATTATTCATGAACCATCAAAGATGACATAGTCCACAATAACTGGAAATTGAATAAGGTCACAAGCTTTCTTTCTTTTCAATCATGTGTCGAATAAAAACAGGGCAACCGCATTCAAAGCACGCCCCCTTGAAGATACCCCATACATGCGACTGCATTTTGCAGAAAAAAAAGGCTTTCAAAGAAATATAATATATGATAAGTAACATATGACAAGCTGGAGAGCGTGATCCTGAATAAATGTAAGTTTCATTGAATTAATCCCAGAGATGACGAAGATATTGTATGAGAATTACTTGCTCACATGACTGTTTTTATAATATGAACATGGTCACAAGAGACATAGAGGCGTGCACAATTTGAATAAATTGAATGAATCATTCATTAATCGCACACTTTACTCTCATGCTAAAACTTTTCCTCTGTTTATAGCCTCTTAATTAATGTGTTCACTCATCGTTCATTGAAACCCACTTTTATTTATTGTTCTAGCAAATCCAACATCCTACAAAAAGTGCCGACGAGGTAATTATTATTCTAGCGTTTTGCTTACGATGTCGGTAAATGATTGTTCTTCTTCTGCTATTTTTTTCCTTTAAAAATTTTCTACTAAATTAGTCAACAGATGTGCCAAATGCCAATTGCATTAACGAGTCTTATTTCAAATATATTGTACAAAGTTTTCCGTGATGCATTTTGAAATTCAGGATGTGATGTATACGAAGAAAAGAGGAATTAATAAAATATGTTTAATATTAATGTCTTATTCTACCCCACCATCGAGTATCCCACCGAAACTACATTTTATACACTGTACTATTGCCATATAAAGTGCATTGCTCCTCATATAAATCAAGCTGTAAAGTTTTCACTTGATTTGCTAAATTTGGTATAGTATAAGACATAGTATAAGACAGATAAGGTACAAAAAACATAGTCCTCCTACGTATTTTATTACTCTCCATCGCACAAATCCAGAGACTTGCCTCCACCATTTCTTCTACTTTTTCTTGGTTTTTCTCCTGACTTTATTGCTTTTTACTTACTCACTTCATTCGAAAGAAGATCAAAGGAAAATTTCGCCACACAATAGAAATACAAGACAATTCGCAATGCGGAATAAAGTTTTTTTTCATGCGGATACGGAATTCAAAATAACGTGCTGCATCACAAAAAGCTTTGCGAAGAAACAGAACGAAAAGTCATGCAGAAAATAATAACTTTAACGTACCAAGTGAACCAAGTAAGTCTGTTTTAGTCATATATGTAGTCAGAAAACAAGCTTTCACACTGGGCTGAATGAATAGCGATTGCAGTTCACAAACACACACTTATGCATCGCATTATTTACTCAAAAGAAGATAAAACATTATACAGTGTATGGCCGGCATAAAAAAAGTGGCACAGAGGAAGAAGGATATCCCTAATAAAAACAAGTAGGAAGAGTACTGATATATTTGAGAATATACATTCTCTTCTTCCCGTTCCTCCCACTTTGCCTCGTCAGAGAGGTTCTTGATTCTTTACTACTAACCCATTCTTGTCACATTAGTCACGTTTGTGTACACATGCATACAAAACAGAAGAGACAAAAAAACTCTCTAGTTTTACTAGAAGAGAAGTTGGAGGAGGAGGAGAGAAAGCAGCATGATAAGGAGAGAAACCCAACTGCATTATGAATGTCAAAAGGAGTGAATTAACCTTTTCTATAATTCATACACGCTTGTTAATAAACCAACGTAAAATACAGAAATATAAAGTGTAGCCGAGCAGTTAGTTAGCGGAGAAAGTCAGCGAGTGGAGAAGACTGAAACAAAAATAGGCTCGGAAAGAATAAAATGGATAAGAAAAGCATGAAACGAAGTGGAAAAAGGAAATAAAAAGATGGAGAGGTGAATAATATATTTACGGAGAGAAAAAGATTTTGTACTGTTAAAATTAATGAGCTGACAATGTTAAAGTCTGTGTTTTCGGAATAGAAGGGAAAGCGGAAAGCTTAACGTTTAAAAATTTTTATCTAGTCCCATTTGCTTTAGGCATTGCATGACGTGGAGACAGACGCCTTATTAAGGCAGCCCATTAGTCTGTTTCGCCTATTAATCTAAGTTTACAACAATTTGTTTGACATATTATGAAAATTTGTTATTTTGTTATTACTTCTCAAACAAACTTCACTCATGTTCTGAAAAGTTGTCAACGGTTGATACTTCATGTTACCTTTAATTTTGGAGGACAAGTGGAATTCAAACTTTGAACAAGTGTACTTCTACCTTGTCAACAGTAAATTGATACTTATGTGCGGTACTTGTCATGTATCGTTACGATACATATTAGTTACATCTAGCCATCTAGATAGCTTTGCATACTCAAGAGGTACTTTCATGTAGCTAGGCTCTACATTAATGTGTTTGTTGTTCTAATCATAAACAAATGAAAAGAAAACATTAGAAAATGAAAAGAGCAATAAGTTGAGTTTTACTGGCTATCTTTCGCTGGTTTTATTTGATGAGCGTGTGCGACAGAAAGGCAAAAGAACAATACATTTTGTAAGTATACTCATCACAGATGCCTTTTATACCTTTCATCCAACCTTTATTTGAGTGCTTTGGATTTTCATTTCAGTCATTTTTACGAGCTACCTACTCACTTTTGAAGAAATGAAGAATGATTTAATTAATGACAGTAGTTACTTCTAAATTTCGTGTGGATGTGCTGAGATACAGAGAATAAAGAAAGAAAAGAAGCAAAATAAAATGTACGTGCAGTAAATTTTGATGATTCCTCAAGGGCTGTTGTATGAATAGCTTTTTTTACTGCAGCTTCTCTGTTTTTGATACTGCCACTGTGCCACACACTGCTTCTGTGTGCTACTCATATTATTAAACAAATCAAATTATCGTTTGTAGCTTTCCTCAAACGGTATTATGAGAGCTTTAAAATCCAGAATGACGAATCTAGTAATAAAAACAGCTTTTCATTCTCTTTTTTACTAATACACAACCCACAATAAGTACACACATTACACATTATTATTATGCTAACCGTGCTTCTTTTTATGTGTCTGACTCAATTTTATCTTCTTTGTCTTTTTTAACTACATCCCTAACTTGAGGGCTGCTCTTCCTCTTCAATGTTTTTATGACTTTCACCACAGGACGTATACCTATCCAAAGAGAAAGCAGGAGAAAGGATCGGAATTGTAAAAAGGAAAAAGTAATTAAATCGACGTAAAAAGTAATAAATTTCTTTTGTTTCATTGATTTTTACTCTGCTCCATTCGACTGTCCATTTAGCAGTAAAATTAGAGAATAAAAACAACCAAAATTCTCATTAAACTACATACATAAACGGGTGTAAGCTTCTGATAGTGATTTATAAACTAGGAAGGAATCACATTCAAAGTACAAAGTAATAACCTGGTTCACAAGTGAACGTAGTTTGTAGAAAACCAACAGTAAAATGACTTAAGAAGGAGATAAAAACAAAATTTATTGGCTAGAATAGAAACATCCTTCCATATATAATTCACGCTACGAAGAATACAAAATACACACATAAATATCTATAACTGCATATCCTACATCCTCCTTTAAAAATAACTCTCCCGAATGAAGTTTCTGGTAAAAGGGTTGACTTAAATCATACTGCTTTTCTTAGGGGCATTACTGTTTCTCTGGTCTTCTGTTTCAGTCTCTCATCTTCCTTAAGCGCATAACTTATTTTGAACTAGGCGGGGAGGAAGGCAATTATTTCATGACTAGGCATCTGCATTCCATTACATTTTATCCCTTATTACTAAGCTCTTTCCTAACTATTGCTTCTTGTTCGGATTCTGGTGGTTCATCCTTCCTTCCTTGAGGCTATGCATAAATGAGTGACTAGCGAGATGTGTGGGTTTGTGTATAAAGTCATGTAGGTAATATATATTGCAATATATCCGTGTGTGTATTTAATGCAGTAAAGCAGGGAAGCAAACAACACCGCTCCAGTAACTCGATCGTTAATCATCTCTCAAGACAATGCAATTCTTTTCCTCAGTCCATCCAGTGGCAACCACCACCTAAACTCTATTTACACTCTGTATATATTTTCATGAAGATCTACGACATCGGATGCCTCTCACCTTCCTAGCTAACTAACTCGATAAGAACATAAAAAAAGCGCTTCGATAGTGGAATGGTATTTGTTGCAGAAATGTTGATTCTGTTGTGACGGTGGCGGTATGGTGGTAACGAAAAACCAATAACATTTTCCGCGAGTGTATATATTTACACACAAGAAGAATATATTACCCGATCATCAGTCTCTATCATTTCCCCTATTGCTGGTCATATCAAGTGTTCCGATCCAAAACCACCACCAAAAAAAAATCCTCTTTCCTCCTCACATTCCTCTTCCATCTAGAGATCTTATCCGCACCACCATTCGCCACCACAACGTGAGTATTTGTCTGTGTGGCTTATTTATTTTTGAGAGAAAGGAAAACCAAAAGTGTACATGCCAATGAACAACATGAGAGATGAGAAAACAATCTATAATGTTCTATTTGGGTTTCACTTTCACTTGCTAGTATCCTTTATGTTTACTTTCGCCGTGTCTTAGGTACTTAATTTCACTTTCCACCTTTATTCACCGCAACAAAACCACCATTCCGTTTCCTCGTATTTCCCGAATCTTCCCATTGCTTCCTTACTGAGCAACACGGAGAATTGGCGATGGGAGAAGAAAATTCTTATTTCTTTTTCCATTTCTCTTTTTCATGTTTAGATAGGGAAGTGGCCATAAATCAGGGCTAATTTGAAACTCGAGTAAACTTTACTAAAAATTCAAGCAGGATATGCCATTTACCATTCTCTCTATCTTACCTTGTTGTTCTGGTAGTTCAGAAATAAGGTTTTTTTTGCATAAATACATCGTACCCATACTATTTCAATTTCTTCACTTTTTACTTTAGGGTATTTGTAATCAAATGAGGTTCTCAATATTTTGGTGATGATTATAATGATGACCAACAGCTGTAGGCTATGTTTTAAACCAGTTTTACAATAGCATGCGAAATACTTGCTAGAATTGATTACTCTCTTGAACTTTCAAAATATGTAGAAGAAAGTGCTTTTTTATGTAATGCGATAGTGGAGAATGAGAGGTGTATGCTTGTTTTCATCTACATGACGCACTTTGGCTTACAATCATTAGCTTTTATAGTGCGCACATATAAGTATTTACCAAGTATATAAGGTAAGTATATAAATATGTATATAAAATGTCCGGTGAAAGTGAGCCCCCAGGAACAACGCATATAATTTATTATGTAGATTGGTTATACTAATGTTGCTTCATCCTGCCACATTCTACATCTGCACCTCCCTGAGCCATATTTTATTGCTAACTTTAGCTCTACCTTTATTCCCCGAGATTTTACCATGACTCACGAAAATTTTCTCTCGTGTTCCTCTCTCGATGGAAATGGAGCCCACATGCCGTTTCATTTAAACAAGCTACTTGAAAATGCTGATCCATATAGATGACCATAAAGAGCTGTACATACGCCCTTTAAAAATATTTGCGAGTTTTAGTAACCGAGCTTAGTGGAAACCACTAACAGAAAATAATATTTCTCTTTTTTTTCACTTCCCCCAGATTTCTACTTTCACTCTTGTCCATCACGTCCATACACATCCATCACGCAATTCCACAGTAAAAGCATTACTGTTTCTTTTACACTGCTTACAAAATAAAATGTACATATATTATTATTGAGTGCTGGACCTGCTAGAAGTAGATGGATGGAAGGAGAAGGCGAGAAACAGCAAAAACGGACATGCATTTTCCATGAGAGAGCCGAAAAGTAAATCTGGTCTCTTTCAAGCACATGTTTTCAAAATATATGGTCTGCCGTGTTCAGCTAGAAAGTACAGTCATTAATACACACCTGCCGCTTTTACATTACTGGAAAAACATCGAACAGCCTCACATCCTGTTAGAGAGAACACTTTACATGACTTGCATGGTCTTTTGGCGTCAAGGTGGCGTGGTCTCTAGATTTCTCTTGTGGACTCTCCTCACTCTAACTTTTTATTGTCCATATGATTATTATTATTCTTGTAGTAGATCAGCATCTACACACCAGTAGCTCAACCACTATTTCCTTCATACATAATATTGAAGTTGTGGTGTGGTGTGTTGTCGTCATATGGTGAAACGAATAACGAATCCAGATGAAAAGAGTCAAAACACACGTGAAAATGGCCACCTTTCTCTAAGAGCTCTCCACATTATTTCAGAAGGTGAAGTAGGTACATGAGCGTTGCATGTCAGCTCTTTTGCTGCCTTCTCTCTCCAGACTCTTTGCGCAAGTAGACATAAAAAGCCGTCATGTATTTCTCCTTTTGCAAAATTTATGCTTTTCAAAATTCTCCATGAGAAAAAGCCTTTTTACTATGAGCAATAATAAATGTGACCAGGGAAAGAGAGCTTTTGAGAGGAGGAGAACAAGCACTGGTGCTGATACATGCTATGGGAGTTGGAAAAGCTACATATTATAAGATGGGTGTACATAAGTTGATGGATATTTATATTATGAACGTGCGTGAGTGTATTTAAAAGAAAGGGAAAAAATATGGGAGAGTGGTCTGGTGTGTGTGGAGTGGACTGGAGAAAAGGTGAAGTGAACTGGACTGTGGAGTAGAACACACTCGACTCCACTTTTCTACTTGGTGTGCTTACAACTGTGTATTTTATTATGTATATTCAACCATTCAAGTTAAGAGTTAAGCTATGCTAAGCTCTACAAAGCTGACTTTTACCTTTTCCCTGTTCAATCTATATCCACTTTTTATTTCCTTCCTTTCTTTCTGGTACAACAACAATCCGCTTTTAACAAGAACAGGTACAATGTACTTCTTCTTTTTCTGGAGAGCATTACATAACATAAAGTGTGGAATAAAGAGAGGCACGGATGCATATGCAAAAAGACACATTTGCTGGTCATATTGTAAATATATGGCCCTACGCAGTTCACTTTTTTTTCCGATGCGGTGAATGCAAACTTTCTTCAATGTAATATAGTTATGATGACGAGGACAAGTCAAATATAGACCATAGGCCGTGAGGAGAAAGTTATAATTTACTTTTTTTCTTTAGACAAAATATAAAACCTAAGTATTATGGTAGAGACAGAAAAAAGCCGACCCTCCTTTCCATCCTGTTTCATTTTTTATGTTTCGTCTCTTTTTTATGACCAGGTTCATATACCGTATATTTATCATCATCATGTTTCTGATAATAACAGTATGCAGCAGGAGAAATAATAATAACAAGAAATACTGCTACAATAAAAATATATAGTGTACGTTCCGTTACAGGTAGGTATTTTATTTAAAAAATTGTTAGATGGCTTTTCCTTTTCCTTCCTCTGGACATAGCATAACGGGTATTATTATTTGTGTGGAGAGAACTGCGCTGTTATATTTTTTATTATGGGCAAATGCACAAACCTACATGGCATAATATCATGCCATAAGAACCATATAAAAACATCGACATCATCGTCAGTGGTAAACGTATCATGGTCATAAAATGTGGATTATTATGTAAAATATTCAAAAACAAGTCATTTTCCTTTTTGCCTTCCCAACATCCGGCTTGGCCGCTTGCTCGTTGTTTTTACCAAATGATAAATAGCAATAAGCTTATATATTATTAGCAGACCGAGCAAAAAAAGCTTTCCCCTTTTGTTTTCTCTGCTTTCTCGTCGAGTGCATCAATAATATGCTTCGTTGTGGAACTAGGACTCTTGCATACGTTTCAATTTTCAACTGAAATCTGGAAGGAAAATAATGTAATTTCAGATGGCGATTAGATGATGTATATTATTCCAAAACCGTGTCATTATCAAAAAGTACAAACCTTGATGCTTGTAAAAGACCTAATCGTTTCTTGTCGTTATTGTTTTTTCGATTTTGCATTGCGCCATATAAGCTACTATCACAAGCAGAATTGTAATTGTTCCTCAACAAAATTTTTTTTACTAAAATCTTTAGTTTCTCTTTTATACAGTACATTAATGTAGTTAGTTGGCATACTAAAAGTTGATCGTTATCTTAAGCATCTCCAGCAACTGGCACTGCTTTATTTTTTGTTGACTCAAAAATTATAATGAGCATGCACCACTGCCGTCGCACATACCATTACCGGAAAGAAACCGCATAGTAATCTGCACATTTGCTCCAGGCAGACCAGACCAGACATACTGCCCGTTGTCAACTGGTCTGGTTGGATGAACGAACGACCATTCATGTACACAGAACAGCTTTATCGGATGCCTGCAATCTTAGTGGGGTACAATTGCAATTATTATTACAGCAAAAAGGTCAAGCTAGGTTGAATTAACTTTCATCAAAATATTACTACACTAGAGTCTAGAACTCGTATCATTAAAAAATATCACATAGTAAAAACATGGAACGACTTTTATGCATTATGAAAATGGAAATTGTGCACGACTAGGTACTTCATTGTTGAGAAGTTACAGGTGTAGCAAATGTGAAATAAAAAATGGTACATGGTGTCCCCCAATGAGAAATTGCTGGAATATTTGAAATGCCAAATGGGTATGACATTTATTAACCCTCCTCATTTTCACATTGTTCATTCAACTAGGATGATGATGATGAATGATCACTTTTTCCCATTCAACTTATGCAAATTGCTCATTCTCCTTCACCACCGCTGAAATAATTTCTTGTCTCGTTTGCTCAGAAGAAAAAAAAGGATAAAAAATCGCTGCTCATTTTTACTCGTACTCTAATAACCCTAAACAAAACAAAATATGTGCTAGTCTACATGCAATGGTGAACAATAGTAGGTAATATTTTTATTATGATTACTTATTGTTGGCATTTGACGCATGACATGTACTTAATACTTGGACGAGTTCAATGTTCAATGAAAAAAACTCAAAATTCTCATATTGCTCCCCCAGCCATAACTAACATCTTAAACATCTGCACTCTCAAAATGAACAATTCTGATGAGCTAATCAAGCGAAAAGCGTCTTGACTTCCCATCAGTTAAAATTGCATTCTGCATGAATTGATTGCAATATTCGCTCATCGTGTTGATGTACGATCGTGATTTTTTTATATTGTAACAGCGTGTAGCACACTATTTTGGGTATGACGACGGTACGATGACGCCAGTTGATACGAGTGTGATGATGTTGTGATATTTGTAAGCATATCTATTATGCATGTGCATATCATGTATTTACACAGTAGAGGCAGCTCTAGCAATTTATAGGCAATGAATATTTTATGATCCTTCTGTTGTTGATTGACAGCCTTTTATACATGCGCTCAACTATGTAATTAGTAATTACTTGTCTAAAATTAAACATGAATCATTTATTAATATTGCTGTTGTACAGTAACCCTACACTAGTTTACTGGTTTGGTGAACAAAGAAAAAAGTGGGCAGGAAAAAACGTGCATATTTGTAACATGAACAATAACAATATCCACTCTCCATGCGTAATAGCTCTAAAAAATGATTCAGTCAGACATGACGATGATGATAATGATTAGAGAAAAAAACTATAATAATAACTTAAAACATAGCATTTCAAACGATTCTTTTGTTATGATCACTCACCTTGAATCCCTTGTACCACTCTTTGATTGTCGCTTCGTCATATCTCGTGTGAGACTTTAAAAAATCCAAGTCCTCCTTTGCTAATTTGTCCTTACTTGTGAAACAACCCATTTTGAAGAAGAGTGATGAAGAGGATACTCTAACGATCAACTATAACTTTTATTTTTACAAATATAATTAACGATTTACACACGTAGAAATAATTAATAAGTTTCCCGTTGAATGCTTCCTTTCCAGAAATTTTGGTGTGCGCACTGTCGTAGATTCTCTCTTGTGTAGATTATAGGCTTCTTCTTTCCACTTGACTTTTATGATGATGGGATGATGATGGTCGCCGAGAGCTCTTTTTTTTCTTTAAAAAACTCTAGAAAACTAATGGGTCACGGTTAATTACGTTCTTTTATGTTTGCACAGGAAAAACTTTATTTTTTTTTGGAATCCGAGTGTAAAGACGAAGAAAAGAAAGTTGTTTATTTTTGTGAGGAAAACTTGGTTAATTGAAAATGTCGTTGGTATGTTGGTTAGACTTTTGCTATGTGGGTTTCTAAAAAGAGATCCAAAAGGATGACGAGGGATACAGCAGGATACACGCCAGCGAGTCAATTTCTTTGTTTACCTTGCTTCCTACTTTGTTTGACTTTGACTTGCATTGAATGGAATGTGTCTGCTTTTAGTTGAGTAGTGCTGCTGGTCTGAGAGTATAGCCGTGATATAAAACTCTTTCTCCTCTGATCACAGTCGACAAATTCCCTGGATCCTTTCTTGCCTCAGTTGTGTTGAGTTATCATCAACTTTCTTTGAGTAGCGAATGTAAAATGTATTTATTTTATTTTTCGCTAAAGTGCACACATCCAATCAGTTTCTCACGTGAGTGATTCTTAATATACTATATTTGCTGAACAGTGAACACATCTATATTTGTTGGAACAGGTCTCCAAAAAAACTACCATGCAGAACCACACATGAATAATCACCACTCAAGCTGCTGCTGCAACTATTCCTGCTGGTTCAGATTTTTCCTGAAGTTTTGTAGTCTCCTTTTAATTGCTTGTTTGCTTTCCGCTTGCTTGTTCAACGTCACTGGTGGCATATGATGATGTCGATATGAAGATGACGAAAATGCTTGAACAGCTAATGTAATGGAATGTCTGGAGAGGTCCTCCAATAATGAAATCAGGCTGTCTGCGTGAAAGTCTCTGGAAAATTAAACGAAGCAAATTCATCGTAAGTACTTTATTTATACTATTCATTTTCATTTTGTGAAGCAAAAGATTGAAAGCAGCCAGCGAAAAACAATGTATATTTATTTTGATAACATCTTTAAACGGAAGGCAGGGGTGGTTATCTTTTTTTGGATCGGGCGAGTAAAGGGTTTTTTAAAATGCACAAAAACAGATAAACAAGAGGGCAACGGCATTTGGAAACGATTTCAACGAATAATTACTACAGTTCTTTGTCATGATCATGCGGAAAAAGCATGCATAGAAAGGCAACGCCAGAAGGCAAAGAAATCCTGCTGGGAAGAAAGGTCACAGTCCAATGCAATCGCAGCTTCTGTAGGCAATCTATATATTTTTCTGTTCGGATGAACAAAGTAATAAAGTGCATGAGAAATGACAGTTTAAACAAAAATTTTGCATTTCTTGTTGCGGTCATTTATCTTGACTAGACTTTGTCACTCGTTTTGTCAAAAGGAGTTTGACTCATAGAATAACATAAATAATATAGCGATGAATAACAATGAATTAATGCAAAATGCACACACGTAAGTGTCTTTTTTTCTTGGAAAAATCAAAGATGTCTACGTGAAAATGTCACATCTGATAGATTAAATATGTGAACTCTTTTGCCGTCAATTCAAGTCATAAAAATGGATAAAATCAGGGGACTATAAATTATGAAGATGAGATTCCAAAAGATGGCTGCAGTCACAAGTAAAAAGAAAGAAACCATACTTCTGATACTCGCCTACCCACTCTACATTCAAGTTATTCATAAGGAGAATAATCGTTTCTCACAAAAGAGGAAAAATATTGATTGAAGACTTCTTGGAAAATGAAGAGAAAATGTTTCTCTTACGTACTTGTTTGTGTGCATGTATTATACATTATCTGTGTATTTTGCTAAAAGCTCACAATGCCTAGTTCGGTATGGTTCGTTTCACAAAAGTTATTATTCTTATTAAAAATATATGGCAATATGGAAGAATCACGTTCCATAAATTAATCAGCAACTAAAAAAGAGTTTCGTTTTTGTATTCTACTTTATAACCCTGCTCCTATTCCTCGTTCGTCACACTTTGTCGCTCACCAAACAACAAAACTGGAACGACAACGAACCACGAAGCAACCTTCTAAATTTTTTCTCTCCAAAAAAGTTGCTAAAGTTTCTTTCACATAGCACAACAGCCTCGCGCATAATATGCAATAAAATAGAGAAAAAATGATATTATAAATTGTGTATCTATATACCCGACCCGACCACTTGTGGTGAAAATTGCAGACTTGTTTTTTATTTATGTTTTGTGTTCACTTTTCTATGGATGTTGTTGCAGCCACATTCACACAAGAATAAAAACCACTGCCAGCAGAGCATTAGCACATGCTATTGAATACCTTGTTTGAAATTCAGATGAAAAAAAAACTGAACCCTCTTCTCCTTCATATGGAAATGATAATGACGTGTGGAAGATGATGATCACTGCAGAGGATACAAAGAGGACAAGAAGTCTGCTGGAACAAAACTGGAAGCAAACTACCTAAGAATATGTAGCTACCAGGTCACAGCATAAAGTTTGTACGCTTCCTTGATTACTTGCTAAAAAGCAAGAAGGAATTAAACACAAATTTCTATATCAGCTCGCACTACCACCACATACACACTGGTCCCGACTTCTTGAACTTTGTTTCAACTCCTTTTCCCTATTTCCTTTCCTGTTTTCTAGTGAATATCATTGTTTGCATGAATGATTTTCATCAGAGAAGCTCAAGACTCTGGATAGAGCAATACTAAAGTGAGAGCACATTGCACTGCGATTTTCCATTGGCACTCACTGGCATCAGCAAACTGCGAAAGAAAATACATGCAATTTGTGAAACAACCAGCCAACCAGGCAAGCAAACCAAACCACTTGGTTCTCTCTACATGTGAACTGTGTGCCTCTTCCCTGCCACTGCATTCTGACTATGTATGACTGACTGCCAAGAAGAAAAAGAATGAATTTACGGGGAAGTAGACATGTAGTTAGGTATGCGAACGTACGTGACCGAGAGAAAGGAAGCTTGCGAGAAAAACTGCAATAGTGGTTGACTAGAGAGAAAAAAGGATGAAATAAGTTTTTAAGGCTGACGAGTAATCACAAGAACGGAACAAACTTGGAGCATAATAAAAGTTTGTTCCATGTATGTGTATAGAAACCAAATGGTTTTGCCCACAATGTGCAAACATGCATATCGCATATAATATTAGTTGGTAGGCACTCTGGAGATTTTGTGTGACGGTTGGTCGGTGTGGTTTTGTGTATTTTGTAGATTTGTATTTTTAACGATGTTTGTATTGAGGGAGAAATTGGGAAATGACTGTGTACAATGTAGTAAATACGAATTGCGTTTGTTTTTCGCGTTTTTGTCAGGTAATGGATTATATGACAACTTTTCGTTTGTATTTCTTTTTTGTTTGTTAAGCTTTATTACATGTATAGAACGTGTTTTATTGCACATATGCATAACAATGATGCAATATTCATCCTGCTGGAGTTGTAAAAGAGCACTGCTAATAATGTATGCGTATTTACTTTGTATTTAAAGAGTATATTCTAAATTATTAAATTCATAAACTAAGTTTTTCGTTGGTTTTGCAGTTTTCTAGCAGGTTATATATATGAGTATGTATTGCACACATGAAAAAACTCTAACGTGGTGTCTTTTTGTCCTTGTTTTGGGTTTGACGTAATGAGTGCAACTTGTTTACAGTAAAAACACAAGTTTTCAAGCTACA
>JAQIXW010001886.1:0-17366 GCA_034700685.1 Willowsia buskii | reverse complement strand
ATCTCCTGCCTTAACGAAAGTGATTTTTTAAATTCTGATTTTTGCAATGTATTATTGGTTATCCTTGCTTTAATAAGTTTGAAGGTGAACACCAACGGTCAACGGTAGCCGTTAGAAACCGTTATAACCGTCAAATTTTGCAAAACGAACATAGGGCATGTGTGTACTCATTTTTCAGCATTTTTAGCACTGATAATTCTCTATCTAAACTTTTTTTTTAATTTGCAACGGTTTTAAAGGTTTTTTTTACCCTTTTTGCTTGCTTGCCTTACCGAAATTAAATTTTTAAGTTCTGATTTTTCCAATAGGTTATTTATCATCACCACTTGGATGAGGTTGAAGATGGACAGTAACGTCAACCGTTGTTTTTACTGTCAAATTGTGCAGTAGAAACAAGTCATGTATGGGCTCATTCTTCAGAATTTTAGCACTGATCAATTTCCATATTAACGTTTTTGAAACTTGTAACGGTTTTTTACATTCCTGCCTTTCTACGTTACGTGGGCACTAAAGGTAACCGTTAAAAACCGTCGATTATCGCAATAGGAACATAGGGCGTGTGTGGGATATTTCTTTTCAGCATTTTAGCACTAATCATTTTTTTTACAATAATGTTTTAAAAATTTGTGACGGTTTTAACAGGTTTTCATCCTATTTGCTCTCCTGTCATTACGAAAGCGGTGGACACTAACGGTCACCTGCAACCGTTAGAAACCGTATATCTGTCAAATTTTGCAATAGGAACATTTTTGCGCTGATCATTTTTTACATAAACTGTTTCAAAATTTGTGAAGGTTTTAACTGTTTTTTGCACAAGTTTTGCATTTCTGCCTGAACGAAAGCGAATTTTTCAATTCTAATTTTTGCACCTGTTGTTTGTTTGATTCAATTTGTTCCTGCACTTAGTGCAGGAACTCTCTGGCCTTTTCTAGTAATAACATACTATGCAAAAACATACATAAAATATGTGCACACAGTCCAGGTCCACCATGATGATCCTGACAGTTACACAACTACAGCTTCTCGTACCATTCACTCAGTCAGCATTTTTCCTCAACTCTTTCTTAAAACTTGTATAATAGGAATGAATATTAAAAGACGAAAAAAGATGAGAAGACGAAGAAGTAAGTGAGTAGTGGGGATAGATAGAACTCTTTTCACAGCAATCATCCTGATCAGCAGCATCATCGTCATCATCGTCGTGTTCGAGGGTGGATGAACTCTTCTTCAGAGCCACAGAGCTTTATACTTTTTATGCATAAAAAAGCATGCGGAGAGAAGAGAAGCGTGTGTGTTTGACTTACGTGTATATTTTTTATTATTATTATTCACAATGGACTCTGTATCTTTCTCTCCACTACTATTACATTATATAATCATCTCATCATGCTTGCACACAAAGAACAGCAGAGTGTGGTGGTTGGCTGGCCGTTGGTGTAGAGGGAAACGTGTTTTTTTTTCTCTCCGATTTCATCCATAGCATCATCGTCATTAATACCAACCACCACCACACACACTGCTGCAGGTCTTCTTAAATCAGAGACATGTGGAAACGACTTGAAATACATATGACTAAACATGTAATATGCAAATTCTCCAACAGAGAAGGCAGTGATCTCAGAAGAAGGAAAGAAAGAAAATTCACAGTCAAACGTCTCAAGTTGGAAATGATTGAATCAAAACCTGTCATTTGTAAAATGATTGCATGTAATTCAAATGAATAATGTTTTAATTTTTGCAAACTATGTATAGTATGTAGTAAGAGCCATTGTAATAAGCTTTCATCATACTTTATATATTTATGCAAAGGTTGTTACACCATGAAATATTGCTTCCACAAAAAAGGAAGTTTCGAGGTTAACTGCTTCCGTGAAGTGTTGGTTGATTTCACTTTTCTAAAGAAATCAAAGGTACAAGAAATTGCAGTCATTTGCAAAATTGAAGCTAAATCAACCCATGGAGAAAAATCAACCAAAACTGCATCGTACATTTTTTAGAATGACTTTAAGACGAACGATGATTTGTGATTACTGGAGAGATATGTATCATATCAAATATTTGATGCATTCGAAGGCTAATTTGTGTCTGTGCTTAAAACCTCCTCCTGCTAGCATTTGTATGCTTTGTTACAAAAGTGCAAATTTTCTTTGGCGATTCTTTTTTATTCCAGAGACTAATGATGAAACGGTGATGTGCCATTGTACTTGTAGTGACGGTGCATGTTGTACCTATAGAGGTGGAGGTCGGTTGCTGATTGCCAGAGTGCAAAGAACTTTTTAGCTCTTTACACACACACTCACAGACTCTCTTTCTTTCTACAGCGCATTTTTTCCCACAAGCCATTTTCCATGTTTGATATTAAATGATATTTTCGTGTGTCTGGTGAGTGTGTCTGTTGGTTTTTTATTTCAAACGAAATGGAACGATAGAGAATGTAATGGAAGGAGTCAGGTTATAATATATATTGTTATCGTCAGGAGTATTTCACTTTAAACAGCAAACTGTACATGGCCTTCACCGTCTCGTGGTCTGGTCGGTTTACATGACAGCCTCAAAACTTTTTTTCCAAGCCAATGGCATATTCTCCATTTATATTCTATCCTAGTTTTGTAACCACTATATACATATCGTAAATGGTTGCTAGCTCGTGTAACTTTCTGCAAAGTTCCATGCATGCTCCATTGTACATTGTAAATACATTGCCATTGCCACCAATGCCACAACAAGTAAACAACCACACAACGAGAAATCACCATCGTCACATCTTTTTTGCGCATTTTTTCGGCGAACGAAAGACTCACTCTCTATTCATCATGTGTAGTTTACATTGCCATGGAAAAAATGGCAAAGCAAACTTTACCCTTTCTCATGTTATTTCTGCCTTGCTTTTATTTTGCGGACGGTTATGAGTATTCAGAGAAGGCATTTGAGAGATGAGAATTGTGCATGTCACTTTCCTGTTATCTTTACCGTTATCCGTTCTGAGAAAATAAGTTTTGTGAGGATGACAAGACAATGAAATTAAAATCACACATTGATCATCATCATCACCATGCATGAAATATGAATACGCATCACATACAAGTAATATTTATTGGCAATTTAAATGTATAGAGGAAATGGTGGCCACTGTTAAGATTGCAGCTCAAAACATGAAGCATATTAGATTGGAGAGCTGAAGCAATGAATATTTTAGCATTAATTTTAACTGGCTTCAAAGCTTCTCATGTTATTGCTTCTGTTAATGGTGGTAGAGGAGGTACGATAATATCCAGAAAGAGAGAGAGAGAGAGGAAGAAAGAGAGTAATAAAAGGATACAAATATGATCCTTGTAAGTTCAAGCCTGTTAACCACCATAAATATTTTTATTACTCGACATGGATGCATTCATAAGGCGATGATTGATGATAAATAAGTTGGCTTGTGTATTCAAAGAGATATTCAAAAGAAAGGAAATGTGTCATGTGTGCATAAAGCATAAAAAGTAGTTTTATGTTCAATCCATTATCTACTAAGCTTTTGGACTGGTTGACACCATCGCAAATTATTATTATTTTTTATTCCATTTTCACTGATGCTATTATTCCCTGCTGAAAAAGTAAATTAAATGCTTGTTGGCTTTTGTTGCTACAATCATTTCTAGAGCGGAGCTCAGCACTTGAAGGAAAATAAAGTGCGTACTTGTGTACTCGTAGCTTTGGAAAGAGGAAAGGAGAAATGTTACTTTGTTCCTTTATGAAACCTCCAATATAGTCAAGCTATGCCGTTCGCATTGAGAAACGACATTGACACATACGACATAGATGTTTATTATAAAAGACCAAGACTTATATCATCAGGACGAAGCGCTGCGTCAGTAGTTTCTCATTCAATTACGCAGAAAGAAGAGATGAACGATATGTCACGTCGTCTTGAAGTTTTTTTTTTTTTTTGAAATAGTAACGATTCCAAAGGGCTATCTTTCATCATCCATCAATTGCCATATAGATTTTGTGAAAATCCCCAAAAGACGGGTTTGCTATTCGACTCCTCTACTCTTTGTTTCAGCTTACAACATAAAACAATTCTAACTAATAACCAAAATAATAGGAGCGCCTCTGAAGAATATTTCATATAATCATAATCTCAGCTTAACAGATGAAATATCCAGATTAAAAACGCCATCAAATTCAACTTTCATTATCTAAAGTTTCTTAAACTACTGTTCATTAAACTGCCATTAAAGCTTTAATACTACACAATATGCTAATGGGGAAAATATTACGTTCCATATTAAACTGACGAATATACGTCGCCGACAAAAGACAACCCACTAATCCTTTTTGTCATAAAAAAAATCAAAGATGTCTTCCCTTCACACACTTCTTACTCCCTAATTTCTATGCATGAGAAAGTTACATAAATTTCCATTTTCATGGTACCAAAAACATGTTGAGTAAGAACAGCAGGAAAAAAAAAATGATAATCTTGTCTTTCCTCTGTATAATTCGTTTTTTATTGGTTCGTAACTCTCTCATGATGGTTTTTCGTATTTCATTATTCAAATAATGTATTTTTACAATCTTATTACCATTTATGAATCTATACCCTTTCACAAGCATAAATAGCAAATATTATGCTTTATTGAATATGTGACACGTAGATACTCTCTCAGTTCTCCCGTTTCCCTTAATGTTCCACTCCCGGCTGTATCAATAAATGCTACATTAAAACACATTTTGTTGCGACTTCCCGAGGAGCTATATAATATTTTATGATATTGCATACATCCATGCGTATTGTAAAATAACTAGTTTTGCATGCATTCCAAATTTTATGCCTTTGGTTCCCAAGGTGTTCATTTACTACAAAACACTATTAAAATCCCTGTAATATGCAATAAAAAATGTTTTATATTTTAGTAGGTATTTGTTTGCAGAGTATTTGCCTAAAATTGTACAAATACCTATACCGACTCAAATGAGAGAGCTCGAGTGAAGCACTCATAAAATAAAATAATAATAAGTAAAGAAATGGTGTTGTGTAAGGAAATAATATTGCGAAATGTACGTCGCATTTTCATTTGTTTTTCATCCCTACTCATCCAGTCAGGGTGCTGGTGGGTAATAAATTACTACTTATTTTGTACTACTTAAGATTACACAGATAACATACGTATAAATGTAAATAAATTAGCCATAACTTAACTGCCATAATGGAATTCCATTAGGTAATTCCGTTTTATGAAAGCCTCTCTCGTCTGTAATATACTCATCGCTAAATTATTGAGAAGACATGTAGATTAACATGAGTTAAATGCTTCAAAATGCGGATTGGCTAATTGGCAAAAAAATATCCAATACTCTTGACGACACAATAAAATAAGAATTGCAGTAAAAAGGAGATAGGTGTATTTTTGAAACTCATTTTGTTTCCCGTTAATTGGAATTGACATTGCATGGCAAATAATAGGAATACAGGTAAATCTATTAACTATTGCAAATGTTGTTACACTATTTGGTGGAGTAAACTGCGAAACTGTTGTCAGTCACGCCGTTTTCATAACACGCCATAAAAATTTGCAAGCTTCAAGTTAAAGAGAAAGAGAGACCAATCGATACCTGTACCTATATACAATATATAGATTTAACATGTAAGCTTTAAGCCTCTTGGCTAGCAAGACAGGTGGTGGCGATAAGCCGATTTAATGTTCTTTAAACTTTTGACTTGCAAAAAAGGGTATTGACTTCGTCCAGCAGTATCGCCATTGGAATTGAAAACAAATCTTGATTTGTTTACAGAGTCATTGATCAACAGAGTGAGGAAAAAATAAACAGCCATCTATCACAGGAAATGGCACGTTGCGTAAACAACAGAAGGCATGTGTTTTTAATACAAAGAAATTCTCTAGATTCCGATTATTGTTTACAACTTTTATCCAATATGGAATACCTTTCAAAACAAGTTTTTTTCTGAAAATGTTTGTTTTAAATGTAACGTGAAATTCTAAACAACATGTACGTATAGGGTTCACAAAAATGCACACAAGTGTTTTTATGTAGGTATGTATGTAAGATGCGATCTGAAAGAGAGAAGATGACAAGAAGCGAGAGAAAGTGAGATAGTAGAGAAAACAAAAGAAAGCAAGACAGTATTAAATCAAAGTGTAAAGATGGGATTATTCTTTGTTACCGGCTACGGCTATGAAAATGTAGGCATGGAAGTCGTCCAAGTTCAAAAGTTTTGTGAGGTGGAGGTGACACCTTTTTTTTCTCAGCTCGGCACTCTGAGACTACCCGACTATAATCGAGCATTTTCTTAACTGGCTCGGCATTGTTGCCGTTACTAGTGCCACTGCTGCCGTTGTTGGCATTTTCACCAGTAATGCTACCATTACTACTTGCGTGATCACTGTTTAAACCAACATTAAGTCTGCTTGCTTCATTGTCGCTCCGCATTATCTGTCTGAAATTACTTCAAGTTGCTGAAGAACAATGGAAATTATGCTACAAGGTTTGATGTCTGATTTTCTTTTTAGAACGCGAAAAGTCTTTGAAACCTGATGACACTTTTTAAAATACCTAACAAAAAAAAAACTTGTCAAATCCAAATTATCAGAATACTAAATAACCTTTAGTGAAATGTAGGAAACTAAGAAACAAAGCTTCCCACTTTAATAAAGGAATATGTTAACCAGAAATAAATGACGACTAATCTTGAACTTAAACTTGGCTATTAAATTGGCAAAGATAAAAGAAGTGATTCAGTGACGGGACATGACTAACTAAAGATGTTAACTGCACTCGGGTTTATATATATTGAAACGCAGCAAGTATGTATGTACATGTCCCTCATTTCAAGTCACTATATGCACCATATACAGTGCTTCCACGTAAATACAGTGGAAATCCAAGCCGATTGTTCCAATTCTTTGACATTTATGAATTCTGCGAACGAAACATTCTGAACATTATAAGCAGATACGACACTACTATTGAAATCACATTATATGATCATATGTCACAAAATATATCATATTAAGTATGTGTATATTATAAAGGATTTAATAATGACTTGAGTTTTAAAAGTTCCTTCAAGTTGAAATAAAACTATTGAAATGGGATAATTGAATCCGTAATAACTTACACTATTACACAACTCACAAGTAGGTAGAATTACATGGAAATGAACCATGACCGGCATACGTGAATACCCACATATGTATGTCACAAGTCACAACCAACCAACCTTTGGCAAGCATTTATACATATTTCCAATATGAAGAAACAAAACGAAAACCATCAAATGTTTTGCTGCTTATCATGCCATCGCTACTAGTTCCACGACATCTCACTTGCCAACTGTCAAATATTTTCGATGCTAGACACAACCAACATCCCTCTCAACCACTTTGTTCTACTTGGAAAATTCTCTGTAGCGAAGGTTAAAAGCACAAACATATTGTACTTTCTCAAAGTAATCGACTCACTACTGGGAGCTCAGTATTGACACAGGCAATGACAGTTATTATTATAGAATATTATGTAGACAAATAATCTGCAACTTGTCATTCTTTGTATTGAAATTCCCATGAAGATTAAGCTTTCCCTTAAAAGCACCTGTTGTGATAATAAAAATTCCGTGTCCACCGTCTGTACACATACAAGAAAGCTTGTCCATCAGTTTTATGAAATGAAATGGTGTCATCTTGAATATATGATTCGTTCTTATGTGCATACAGTAAAAATGACCATGTACATAATCGTATTGAAATATATGCTTTCATGTACCTTCATAATATATCCTCTTTCAGGAGGAAAGAGACAGGAAGACACACATACTGCTGTCACACAGCTACTTTTACTTCATGAAAATCGAATTAAAAAGGTTTGTCATGTGACGATGGGAAAGGACAAAATGGAAGTTTGGCGTATAAAAATTATTTCGACTTTCTCTTGTCAACATTGAGTCCGTGCTGTCGCACCGTGTGCGCCTCTTGCTATACTTACTTATATTGTTGAGATGGAACTTTTAGGCATGTCACATAGTCACATTAACCTGCGTATAGTCTTTTTCGCAATGCCAATTTTGCACTAAAGTACTAAAAGTAACTAGTTTAGTGTAGTTCTTTCGGGTGGGTACGTAGAATGTGGAACGACTCACTTCGTTTTATCATTATCATCATCATCATCGCATGAAAGCCAATGGAAAAAAATAAATCGCTGGTGACTTCCATCTTGCTTTTTGTAATAAAGTAGAGAAAGTACTTACCTACTACCATACCCTAACTACTTGATGTAATTAAAGCATCTCGCTGAGTAAACATTTCTACTATTAGAAGCTGTGTTGGGAAAATTATGATTTCAATGGAAAGGTATCTAAAGTATCTACTAGAAGTTTCTATTGTGACACTTGTCTGCAGTTTATGGTCGTAGTAGTGGCGGAGAGTGCTTCTAGTTAGCTGAAGAGTATCAACTTTTCAAGATGTCATCGTATCAGAGCCTTTTATTTTGGTCAGAGAACGATCGTCGCCACTACACGATTCCTGGTACACGATTAGATAATTTTGCTCTCAACAAATACTTGGTTGAACCTACCATCAACACACTTCAGAATATAATTTTGACTTCCTGTATCCACACACGGAGATGTATAGTATCAGTGACATTATTAACTGATGTTTGTGAGTTTGTAGTGAGCTGTCTTGCTCAAGCACAGAAAAATTGTCAAGTTTGGATACATGAGTTGTAAACTTTGTGGCTTTTTGACTGAACTAGTGTACAGTGTACCTAATTATGAAATTATGCTTAATATGGCTGTATATGTAATGAAATAATATAAATCTTCCATATGCAATCATAATCCTTTAAGTTAAACTTGTTGATCATTACTATCCTTCTTTCAAAAGTGATTAATGATCAAACAAAGATATTGCAACTAAATTGAATGTTTAAATTCAAAATTCAGAAAATGCTAAAACAGAACACTAAATAATGCCGCATAATATACAAACTAAATTAATATTTAATGTAATAATCAATAGTTTGCAGGAAGCGTATTACATAGGGAGCCAAACGTTGAGAAAGTTTTTGATTACATATTTCATATTTCTCTTATACGTAGCGGCGGAAAGCAATGAAAAAATTTGAATTTCTAGAGCAGTGTACGTCATTGATTTATTGGCAAGACGGATAAGTCTTTATGAAATATGTATGCATTTTCGTTCTGCCATACCAAAAAAATTAATTCATTTTCTTAAAAATGAAATATGTATTATATTTTAAAAAAACAATAATAAGCGATTTTTTCATTCTTACCTCGGGCTTGCGCAATCTGAGAAGGTGGCCTTGGAGCCCAGAGTAGCGGATTTGTTAGGGATTGTTTTCCCTTCCTTCCTTCCTTCGGGAAAACGATCCTCTCCCCCTTCCTTAATCTTTATTTTGGTAACGACGCCTGAAGATTTTCACAGCAAACAAGGCGTTCAAGTCGATGTATGTGATATTCAGGTATTGGGATGAGATGGGAAAAATTAAAACAAAAAACAAAAAAGAAATAAAAAATATATAACATAATATTTCTAATAGATTATGAACAAATCAAACAGCAAAAAATAATGCAAACATAATCGTTAAATCAATGTTGGCCAATAGAATAAAATAATAATATGAAGGAAAATAATTTGGTTGGAAAATAAACAAATATACACGGGTCCTCAACTAACTATAACTTGCCGTTATATTCTCAATATATAATTATATATATGATTTATGCATGAATACTTATCTATATCTGCAAATGCAGAGCTATAAGGAATATAGGTAATATGTTTTAAAGCTAATTTAAGCGTTACATGAAACACTACTTCACTCACTCGAGGACGAGCGGACTGAGAGCTTTTCCTCTCTAATTTTTGACGCGTTCAAATGTATTCCCAGTTCAGGAAACTTTAATAGAACAGTTTATTGTTGAGAGAGAGAGAAAGTTTCCCTGCTTCTTTCCCTTCACAGACTTTTTATTTCTCTCCTTACGAATGTGTAGTACTTTCAATTCTTTGTCAACCCCAGAAAACCTTGTAGAGAGACTTTAATGACTTTTCCACTGAACTTATGTGGATTTCCAGAGATGGAAAATTCTATACTTGAAAATGTTCAGGAACGAAAAAACTTTTTTGCAGTTTCTTTTATAGACGAATGTTGATGTAAAGCGATGACTTATGATTCTCTTTCTCAGATGTTTGTTGTTAGCAAGAATGTTTATGTTCGAAAAAATTGTCAATGATGAGATCAGACTTGCTTCTGTTGTCGGATGTTTCTCACATTCCGGAACACGGATCTGTTTTCAAAGAATAGATAATAACAGACAACTATTGTAACGCATCGTAATACTTGTTGTAAAGATGCTTGACATAAAAACGGGCGGAAAATCAAGCAAAGAAAGTGTAGTTGTGACAGAAGCAAAACAAAAATTAAAACATACTGAGAATAATTGACTCTCCAACTGTGATGTCTTAATGTACAAATACATAATGAACTTTTCGCAATATGTGCTGCTGGAAAAAATGATGCTGTGTTGACAACAAGCACACAATTATGACAACGAC
This sequence comes from Willowsia buskii, assembly GCA_034700685.1. Classification (NCBI taxonomy): domain Eukaryota; kingdom Metazoa; phylum Arthropoda; class Collembola; order Entomobryomorpha; family Entomobryidae; genus Willowsia; species Willowsia buskii. The sequence goes on along the minus strand of JAQIXW010001886.1, from coordinate 6,786 downwards.
AAGTGACTGATATGTAATTGGAAAAAAAGGCGTGTCCTTGGCAAACATTGAAAATAAAATGGATGATAAAGTTCTTCCACTAAATAGGCAGAGTACTATTTGCTGTTTCCTACATACTTTCCCCAATCATGTTTGTTATTCTTGTTACTATTTATTTTCCCGTTTAATTACCCAAGAAAACGACACAGAATGAAAAGAATCATCATCATCCTTCCATTCCTCTCTTTCTCTTTCCATGTCTTCCTCACCACTACTTTTCCAGGACATGTCAAAACATGTGAGAAGAAATATATACGTTTTCAGGAAAAGCGAAGAAACAGAGTCATGATAAATGGCTAGGCATGCATTTACACAATCTATTCTTCTTGTCTTGACTTTCCTTTTGAAAAGCAACAGCGGACGAGACTAGCATATTCTGGCTGTGCTCACTGCCTCTCAGATAAAGTGATGGTGATGATAATGACGTTGATGTTGGCTTGGCGCTGCTCTCATTTCTCGGAACTGGGAGTATACCTACCTTACTTTATATTTTAGGAAATCTTCAATGTTAAATGTCTGGCGAAACATGTGAAAGATGCTATGAGAACACAGGCTTTCCCCAGCCTTCATACAAAATGCTACCATGCCATCATCATCATCATCATTCCGTCGTCGCGGCTGTCCGTCGTGTCTGTGTGTGCCTTGTGCAAGCAAGCGTGTGTTCTTGTGTGCATGCGAGTATATTATGCATGGTATGGAAATGGGAGGAAAAAGAAGAAAAAAGATTCCACACAAAACACTACCAAGAAATGTATGTACCTACAGTAGTTTCCACTAAAATGATACACATACCCAGAAAATGATCATGACATTTGAAAGAGCAGTTTCTTTGAAAAGATCTAAACAAATCAGAAAATGTTAATCTAGGACACTAGCATATACATAATGGGCTGTCTTTTTAAGAGAAATGTATTTGCAGGTAATGAAATCCCAATACACCTTATAAAAGATGAAAGACTCGAGCTTGAGAACAGTTCATGTCGAACAATTAAAAAAAAAATGAAGTCATCACTTGATTTGCATGTTAAGTAAGAGACATACAATTAGGCAGTTACAAATTATATGCCACGCACTCAAGACAGTTATATCATTGTAAATTTATAATATATGCTAGTTACTTTTGAAGGCCATCATGTTATTATTATTATTATTATTGCAGCTTCTGTTTTAGCGTTTTATAGTCTTCCTACCTGTAAATACCTTTACAAGAGTTGCAGTTGTTGGCGTTTAAAGTTTGTGTATGTATCTTCCTTACTAGAGCCATTAAGATATTTAACACCAATGCATTAAAAGTCCTTTTTTAATTTTTCGCTTCTAGCATTTAAAACGTGCGTCAATAAATACAATGATTCTACTTTCACGTAGGTAACACAATATAATAATTGGTATAAATATTTATTTTATGTTTAGATAGAGATAGCACGTAATGCAACGAACGACTTCATAAAATTTTGCCATGACTTTTCATCCTTATCTTAGAATAGATAGGGCTGCATTATGAGATACGTTTTTGAGATGTCAATAAAACCAGCAAGTATATATGCAGAGGGTGATGATGGTATGATCATTTCAAGGCTTCATCATCATCCTAATGATTATTCTGTACAGAACGAGGAAGAAATTTTCCTTAATTTTTTGATAGCTGACAACCTTCTTATTTAAAAAAAAACTGCAGCCACGTTTTAAATACCTATATCGGCCCATTTCCACATTTTAGTAGCAATTTCATTAAATATTTGGTTCATCTTTTTCATGATGTTATGCATTTTTAACGGTTCTGTTATAATAACCTCCCAAAAAGCAATAAATCTATAAAAGAAAATCTAAAACCCAAGGCGCATCAAACCCTTTTTCCCTTTCTTCGCTTAGTTCTTCTTTTCAAACTTTTTCCTTACTAGCATAGAGTTGATGGATCAATAAAATTGAAGAAACTTCAATAAACTTCATTTTCTTTGGCATGGTGATGTACGTCATGTCCATGATTTGTGGGCATATGGATATATTTATATACACTCCTCTAGAAAATATCGCTTTTGATTGATTGATTGAAAGTTCACCTTCTCTTTATCTACATGTATATTATTATGCATTCCTACTCAACAAGATCACCGCGATCTCCTGCGTATACTTGTTCAAAGTCTAAACCAAACTCGCAGTAAATTTCACATTCTGACAGACTTGCATCACTTTTCTTTCAATATCAAGTTAAACAGAATGCCAGAAGAAATAATGTCAATGTACGTTCTATTAGCTCTTTATAGGCATGCTAGTGGGAATACAAATGCCAACAAATAATGTTGCAAACATACCAAGCAGAAGAACATGAAAAAAAACTACACAAAAAGTACATTATTGAATCGCAATACCTAATCATCTTTGTTGCTATTACGGCTACACGTTCAGGTATACACGACTATTGCGGTATAGCGTATTATGAGTATGTATACCTCCTATTTAAGTTTGCATGTACAGTAGTAGTAGCATGTTTATAAAGTTTGTGAGTTTGGGATAGTCAAGCCAATACTAGAATTTATCGCGGAATCACAATTTTCCTCCTTGCACTATCAACTATTGAACTATTGGCCTGAAACAGTATGCAAATATGCTTAAGTACATGGAAAGAGAATGCTTACTCTTATAATATATAAATGTAGTAAAGTCAGATACAAACGTTATGCTAATACCTAACCTGGCGTCATCCACTTTTTAAAACATGATGAATTTATGCAGTTTTAAACGAGTGTGAAATGTGCATTGAATAAGTAATCATAACAAAAATGTGCACTATGAACTCACACAAATATGTTTACAGTATTAACCAACAAACTAACTAGTATTTAGTTTACTAATGCGACCAACAAAGACTGACGATGATACATAAGCCACACGAGACAAAATCTGTGTGTAGAAATAGAACTGATAACTATGAGAAACAAACTATCAAAACCCATGCCGTCGTCATGTGTGCGTCTCTGTATAGTCTCTGCGCTTTCAGAATAATCAAATAGAACAGCATGCGTAGAAGTTTCTAGAGAAAAGGTTGTTGATTCTTGACTAGTAACGAGAATTAAAATTGGAATTCGTCTTTGAAAATTCTATAGTTTCCAAGGAAAGGAATTTAATGTAGAGTTCTTCAAATATACGTCCAATAAGCATATATACGCGCTCAAACGGCTCATATGCAGAAAAGAAGAAAAAGGCATCATACACACATCTATGTAGAGCTTTGAACACACACCTTATACCTACTCGGGATTCTGATTGACATGCACACACACACACAATTTTTACGGTAAAAGTTATCAAGAAAATACTTACGGTTCTCGTTTCTCTCTCTGTACTCCTGAGTAGTTTTTTAAAGGGCGCACATTAAAACTGGATCACACAACAACAAAATAATAATTTATAAGAATAGTAAAGAAAAAACTTGATTGTTGCGAGAAAAATTATGCTCTTCTCTTTCTCTACAAATGAAATTATAAACTGTTAAGATGTAAGTGTAAGACTTTTATTTCTTTATTAAGATATTGATTAGTTATATTTCGAATGATTTGTTATTTTTACTTTTTTATAGGGGACTTTTTAAAAAAATGCAGAGAGTGAGTCAAAGAATTCCTCCTTGTATGATTTGACGATAAAAATGAAATCAACTTTTCTTCTTTGAGAGACCCGACCTTTCTTTATATCTTTTTTTCTCTCTTTCAGATTATATCTGTAATGATGGTTTTTTGTTGTTGATGTTGTTGTACTTATTAGTAATATTTATACTGTGTGTTGTTGCTACTTTGATGATTATGTCTTGGTTGTTCTCAATCAAGTAGCTTCATTCAACAACGGAGGATTTTTCTAGGTCTGTCTCACTCTGTTGACTGACTACCAAGAGGACAGAGACAGGCAGAGTGGTTACGAACCTTGCATTTAGGGATACATGTACGAAGAAAAATTCATAGTTATAACAACTAATATAACATTTTTGAATACTATGTGTCGTGTGTGTGCGCGCTATAATATAGTCTCGTGTTCCTATTGCACTTACTTTATTGAAGTTACTCAGGCTATGGGTGAGTGTAAGCTTCTATTTCGTTGCCGTCGTCGCCCTCTTCTCCTCTCTGTTACTTTTTTTAATACGTGATACTCTCTCTGAGAGATGAAGTTTTTACAACTTTACAACACGGAGGGATACGACTCGCCTAAAAAAAACTTGTGCTTACTGCAAACTTGATAGTATTCTTCTGAAAGAGAACTCTGTTTTGGGATATGAGAACAGCGGAAATTCTGATGCTCGGCTGAATACGACGAGGAGTGCTGTGCAGCGTTTATTTCTCTCTGCTGATAATGTTGTTGGTCGTGGTATGATGGTGGTGGTGGTTGATGGTTTCAAACGCTTTAACTTTACCAATCCTTATTCTTTTTCTTCTTCTTCGTTTTTCTACGTATTTTAGTTTACGTTGGGAGTACTACTGCTTCTACGATATAATATGCTATTTCTCAAGTACTCACTCCAATTCTTCGTCTATGCCTTTTGTATTCCTCCACTCCCTCTGTGTGTTGGAGGATAATGCCAAGCTAAGTATGCAGAAAATGTTACTATCGCGAGTAAATTGTGTGAATACGGAGTGTATGGACGGTGGCTTGGCTGGCTCTGCTCTGGCCTCTAGTAACGTTCGAGTTTTGTTAGATTTGGAGTGTATGCTCAGGATATATTGGAGTTATTGCTCTGGTTCTGTCTCTAGGAAAAAATGAGATGAGAGTTGTGCTCAACAATGTATCTGGCATTCAAACACATTTTTCTTTCTCTTTCCAAGCATGCATGCACACACACATAAAATTCAAACTACAAAGTAGTTTATTAAAGAGAACTAGACACACACACAGAGAGAGACAGTCATTGCCATCGCCAACACAAATAATATGATGATATGGTAAATAGCATGATATTCTACCTCCGTGTCCATATATAACGTGATCATCCTCGTCTCCTTTATTATTCGCATTCCGCACAAAACCCATATTATTTATACATTATACATTTCCCATCCCTTCACAGTTGAAATCAAAAAAGGAATAGGATGATCCTCGTATATGTTTACATAAAAAAGCATGCACGCTTTTTTTCTTCTTATGTGTGTGCAGAGAAAAGTCTATAGAGGAGAAGAGGAGACAAGCCGAGGGAAAAATTATAGGCTTAGAAAATTTTGTTCTCTAGGCACACAGGCTTAAAGAGGATGATGGGAACAGAGAACATAAGTTTTATCCAATAACAGTAACAAGAGAAACAACTCGAGTCGTAATTGCATTACTACATGTTATGCTTATACGCTTATCAACCTTTTTTATTTGCATGTAGACACTATATAGACATGTACATAAAAATGGAAACAATCGCTTGTCGAACTCCATTATTGGAATACTATATGCAAAATTTTTGTATACTCATATGACAATTGTATATATACACGCCAAACTGGCCAAACCGAGAGAAGTTGATGACCGAGATTTTGAACATGGCCGTCACATTTCCATTAGAACCTAGAACAATTTTTCTTCAAGAACGACTCCACTCACAACAAGCTCACCCACTTTATGTATGTTATATGTTGTGCTTATCTTCACATGTCAGGCTGATAAACCACATGGAAGCCAAAGCCACTCATAAGAGCAGCAAGAGAGAGAGAAAAACAACACATTGAACACGGACCTCCTTAAGTTTTCCCTAGAAAAACATGCATATTATCGTTTTTCCGTGTGAGTGTATCTAAGCACACATGGAATAAAAAACATCGATATTTTTGACGCCCCTCTGCCTCCACCATTTCCCTCTCATGTTCACTTATACTTCCAAACTACTTATCTTTTATAGAGAAAAACAATTTTTTTTCGCTCCATGCGTGGCTTCATTCCACTTGTTATTTGATACGTATATAAGTAGTCTCTCTACTAATGTGTCGTGCAAGTGGAATAAAATAAGTGAATGGGGATAAGTTGATATTACCAGGAAGAGAACGTCGAGAGAGAAAAAAAATACATGGAAAACATATAAGAGACAATCTACGTACTATTTATGTTGGCATTGATATACCCGATCCCCTCTCAAAGGTTGACTACATGATTTTCTCTTTTCTTTCTTCTATTGAATTGAGAAAGATTCATTAACTCGAGAATAAAAAATGCATGAGAAAGATTACTCTTCTTTTTTTCAGGAAAATGCAGATGAGAGAAGTCTCATAGAAAAGGAATAAACCTTTCTCCCTAGTCTCTTGTCAACCAGGTAATTACTTTATAGGTAGGAAGGAATCTCATTTGCAATCTGTCTTCTTGTGTTCTCCTTGAATTTGTATGTGTGTGGAACTTGACTTGGCATATTAACTTCCTCCTTACCTCATGCTCATGTTTTATTAGTTTGGAACGGTACTCCTGGTTGAGATAAAGCGACCAACATGTATGTAGTATGTACTATTTTTTGGTTACATATTGCAACAGAGAGAGCGTAGGTCACAAAAGAAGAATTGCTGATGATGATGGTGGTTCAGCGTTGTGGTTGTGGAAGTCAGAGACAAACGACAAGTGACATTGGATTGCGGTGGAGAATCAGCCTTCAAAAAATGCTGGTGTTTTGGCTCCTACAAACTATGTAGTTAAGCATGCATTGAAGAATATAACCACACACATCACTAGGCCTGCCAGGCGTACTACTTTCGGTAGTACAGTACTTATTTTGGGCCCTTGAAATTAGCAAAATAAGTACAG
>JAQIXW010001885.1:0-17369 GCA_034700685.1 Willowsia buskii | reverse complement strand
GTACCCCAGTAAGAAAAACGATGGTGGTGGTGGTGGATGATGCATGTATTGATATGTTGATTGCAGCGCATTAATTACAGTCTAGTGCCATAACCTTAATTTATTCTCTGAGAGGATAAATTTATCCCTCGCAAAAAGGCATAAATTTATACGCTGGGAGGATAAATTTACCCCTTCGAGCAAACTTAAACGTCCAAAACGGTTAAGTTTATGCCTAAAAGGTATAAATTTATCCCTCAAAGGTATAAATTTGTCCCTCGGCTTTTCCAACTTTGAAAGAAACGTCCGCGCACAAAAATTGTGATGAGAGCACAAACTTTTGAAAACGGATTATGAAAGTTCATTAAATTTAGAAACTTTTCATCGTTGCAGATCAAAATTTCATCGTTGCAAATTGAAAATAGTTGCATTTAAAGTTTAAAACCTAAATATTCAATTTATGGGGTTAAATATTGTTATTATGACATTTTAAAACCGTCATATAGTTAAAAAACCTTAATTTTTACTATAGTAACATTCATTTTGCTTAAAAAACATTTCTAACGGTAATTAACGGCAATTAAAAATTTGGAGGCATAAATTTATACCTTTCCTATGTAATTGAGGGTATAAATTTATGCCTTCGCAAGCACACCGCCAAACTAATACCAGATAAGCCTCATGCACGCGAAACCCAAACATAATCTAGATGTACAAACTACACAATGACTAATTTCTTCAATACGTAGCCATACGTTAACTGGAACTAGAATATTACATCTGTTGTGTTTTTTTTATGATTATGACAAAGAAAGGTATTGATGAGATCCAATTACATGAAGATAGATTATCGGATCTGCATTGCCAATTTGTGTAATGTCCGAATTTTTGGCATTTCATTTACTATTACATAATAAATGCATTTACGTACATGGTGTTTATTTCTAATGTACCAAATTGCCCAAATTGACTAATATTCGTGAAATTGGTCCAAACTGGCGAAATTTGAATCGCAGAAAGAAATTTGCAATTTTGCGTTTACAAATATCGACTAACTATAACTTATAAGGAACCTTGGTCTGCTTTTTCGTCGTTTATAGGGGTGTAGATACGCCGATTTGGCAAAAAAGAATGAAGGGTCTAAATTTATCCTTGAAAGGTATAAATTTATGCCTTCAAATTTTGAAAGCATAAATTTATCCTATGGGAGCATAAATTTATGACTTGAGACCGACGGATAAATTTATCCTATGGGAGTATAAATTTATGACTTGAGACCGACGGATAAATTTATCCTCTCAGAGGATAAATTAAGGTTATGGCACTAGACTGAACTATTCTAATGAACTGATGAAACACCAGATGACCATCAGTAGATAACACAATTTCCATTGGACCACTGTGACTGTGAGCTCTACTACACCGAAAACGCACAATCTATGAGTAAATTTTAATATGAATTTTTAGTATTAACGTGTTCACACTTCATGGGTTACAATTTGGGATGAATTGCTGGACAGTCAGAATCAAGGTTGCCTCCAAATTACTTCGTGCTTTCTTGGTATTTTAGATTTAAAAAATGATAAGCAGCAAGCAAACCACGAGGCGCTTGTTGTGCAGCTTTTGTATGCATCATGTAAATTAATAACCCATGTACCACCTCAAGCATATGTACTTCGTAATTCTTACGTAGCATCTTTTTGCATTGTAATTACTGATTAAGTAAAATTAAATTCTATTTCTACTCTTTGGTTCCCTCACTAACCTACGAATTCCAACTAACAATGCGATTTGAAGTCGGGAAAGGCCATCGGCAAAATATTTCCTACTATTTGGAAAGTTTTTTAATAATTACATATTTTATTGTTGTTGGACCCTACAGGTTTCTCAAAAGAACAAAGTTTTTCCAACCTACTTTATCGTCTCTTTTTCAGTTAAAAACTCACTTCTCAGAGGCGCTTCTTCAACAGCAAGTTTAAATTCAAGGATTCTGGGTTAGGTATAAATGGTGCTAGAAGTTTTGAATGTTCTTGAATACAAGTTAGAGTTTATTAAAGAATAAAAATAGCATATTGTGTCGCAATCACGATTCACAAGACTGGATTTCCATTCCAAATCTTATAGAAACGATAAGGTCGAAGGTACACCTTAAAATGTAGTGTGCATCTACATGGCGTTATAATTGAATAGACATACATACAGAATTTGGTAAATTGCCTATGACCAAACAAAGTTCTTATACGAAATTTTCATTTTTTATTGTTAAAATTTGAAGGTTAGCAACAAGGAAAATATTATTTATTTCGACTTATTTATTGAGTTGAATGCTGTAGATGAAAATTATGAATTATTATCCACCAACAACAAGAGATCGTCGTCGTCGTCGTATCTTCCTTTGAAACGTGTCCGACTTTTCCATTGCAACACTATCTGATTCCAGCTTAAACCATGATCCAGCCGCAGCTTCTCTCTTTTCTCTCTTCCTTCTGACATTTCCCTTTTGTTTATTGTGCAACATTGCTTTCTTTGCTTTTTGGCAAGTTAAATGAGTACTCTGGGGCCACATGAAATCCGGTATTGGCATATTCAGAACAGGATAGCCCCCAAATTGGTCACAATTGCTGGTTTCTCCGGTGAAGCCATATATGAAGAGTCCACAGTTTGTACCAAGCATCATGTCCAAACCCTGATTCAACACTGCAAATTCCTTTTTAGTGGGAAACTCATCCACGTACTTTGTTAAGGCCGTGAAAAGCGCATAACCTTGTAGCATAATGTAGTCTGAGAGTGATGGGTCTTTCAAAATCACACCGAGTACCGCTTGAATATAATTCTTCATATCAACTGAAAAGGACATATATAATTTATAAAAGTTTTGATGCACAACAAGGAAAAGAATATATATTTATGTAGAAATCGGATGAAATATCTATGCATATTTCATCGATTATGGCTACTTAGCTAACCGATAACTGAACTGATGTGTTTAATGTTTAAAGATTTAATGCTTTCAAGTTTTTACCCATTGAACATCCAGGATTAGCTCCAACTAAAATATTGGACTTCAGATTTAAAGATGCTTCTAAAAGACTCAAATCTTCCTCAAACTTTTGAAGCACAGGTCTAAATGGAGCCATTGTGGAGAAAACCTCTTTTATTAAGCGTGCAAACATTGTCCTTAATGGAACATTACTTGAGACGGGCGTAGGAGCTTCAACTTCTTTCATGACGTGTTGAAAAGTTTCAAGATTTTTTACCTTCAGCTTGTCAAATTTTGAGTAGAATGTGTTTACAGTATGGCAAAGGGTTTTGATGCCGTAATAAAGTACATTGGCAACTTCTGAAAGCGCTCCTTTCTTCTGTGTTGCACAGCTTAAAATACATGTCCACTCTTCAGAAAGAACGTCTAAACCACGGCAAATATTTTCGCAACGCTTAATGTCTTCTTTCATGGCTTTAGTTGCAGAGTTGGTGTCAAAGCTATCAATTTTTTGCCGCTGGCTTTCAATGTTTTTCTTGTATGCTTTGACCACTTCCGACCCAGTGTTTTCTAAAGTCCCTTTGAATCTTCGACCAGACCAATCTGAAACTTTGGGAGATGACTTGCCCCCATTTTGCCTTACCTTCAAGTTACCTTGTAGATCAAGTTGCTGGTGTGACGAGCGAGAATCGAAATTATCATCAAGGCCAAATGAGTCTGAAAGAATTTTAAGAGACTGAATGTTACTATCATTACGCTAGCTAACACCTAAACAGTATCATCAACGTATTACAATAGGTGCATACTTCGGAGAAATTCAAGTTCGTGCATAGCTATTATTAATAATCTGCAGTCTCTAATCGTAAGTGCTGGATTTGGTTTTCTAACGAAGTTATAGTTGTTAAAAGATAGAAGCTGTAAGCCATTTCAGAGAAGAGAGGTGATTCTGCTTATTAATTTACTTAATGAGTTTCACTTTTACTTCAACAAGTAGTAGTCGGAAAGTGAAAACGGAGGAAAAAGTACCAACAAGTAACTAGACACTGTATTAAGAACATCATCAATCATTAGGGATTAAATGAGAAGTTTTGTTTCGATATGAACTTACCAACAACCATCGTATCTGCATTAGGTATTCCGAGAAAATAAGGTTTATCAAGGAAAAGATCAGCACGTCGAAATCCGCTTTCGTCATCTATTAGTACAGACAATAGGGAAATTAAAACCCAAATTGTTACAAAAAATTTAGAACGCACCCGATTCGTCACATCATCATTTTAACGAGCATTTTCTATCATAGTAATCTTTTGAAGTAATTAAAAAATGATTACCTAAAGATGGTTGAGCTACTGCTACCGAGATGAGAATTGATGATAAAATCAGAAAAATATTCATTATTGCTCTGCCTCTACAAACTGGTTTTTAATCCTACTTATTTGTTTTGATTAAAAAATACTATTTTTAAATGGTTCGTTAGAATATTATGCAACACGTTAGACTTTACAAAATTAAGACGTAACCACAAAAAAATGTATTATGGTAGGTGTAATGTTGGCAGACATTATTGAGTCGAATAATCAAACATGAGCAGAATAAATTGAAACGAATAAGCTATTTTCAAGGTTGAATGCTGGTTTAGGTCTGAACTTCCAATTCCAAGTATAGATCATATACTCATGTTAGTAAAAAAAGTGGAGTTCCGAGAATCTATTTTCTTTCATCATAGTTTTTGTTTTCAATATTCGCAACAGTAGACATAAATACACGCGTTAACCAACCATTTAAAATTCAACTGGCCTTAAAATTTTTGGAATTAAATTCAAAATACAAAATAATATTCACTATGATACTTATCTAGAATCAATACACAATCTTGGATACTCAACTCAAAATCTGACGATCTATGATCACCATTATGTTTGGTGTAAGGTGTGAAGCGTATATATTTACATGATTTTCTAGTAGTAATGAAGGGAAGGAAAATGTACATATAATAAAAATCAATCGCATCCCAAATTCAATTTTAATGAAATTATTCACGACGACGGACTCATCTTTATGGCACGTGCGTAATTAGTTATAGTACCTACTTTGAATTTGCATTGTCTGTGGGCTTGTGTGTACGATAATTTGGAGTAGTGTGAGAATGCATTTAAAAAAATACAGCTCAAGAAGCTCAACCCAAAATTCCTTTTCTGTTTTTCTTAATTAAAATTAAGTTCAAGGTATGTTTTTAGAAAACACTGAAGTGAATAAGATTTAAGAGAATTTTAGTAAAGAGAAAAAAGTCACAAAACAACCCACTCGGAAAATGTGGAATCATCACAAATTTACACCAACAACGCATTATTATGTAAACCAACTAAACCAAGTCAATTCGTTTATTTCATCCTTATGGTAAATAGTAAATACCACAATCTTAAATTTGGTTCTAAACGAAAGAACTCAATGTCAATGTTCATTACTATGTGTGTAAATACAACTTGATTGATCTTTGGTTGTGAATCTATCATTTTTTGAAAGAACATAAAAAACTCTACAAAACATGCATAGACGATATTCACGATATATCATTTCCTAATGTGTACTCACACAATACACTGTGTGTTTTGTGGCTGTTTACAAAAAATGGAAATCTGATTTTTAAATTCATACCATTTGTTCAATATCCCTTGACTGACACGTTAGGATAAGAAGTATAATATGTAATGTACGTTCAAACAACGCTTTCTACCAAAATCATGCATGGTTCAGACAGATAAATACCTTCCTAAATAATATCTCAAATTCTCAAACAACTCTCTGTGCTCTGGCTCTGTTTTTGTCATTTCCACTAGGAATTTGAATTAAAATCCGCCGATTCAGCTTTAAAATATTCACAAGATTAATATTAAAAAGTTATTAACATAATAATATATACTCAAGACTAGGACACTGGAATTTTTAATATATAAACTCCACACTAAATCAAGCATAGGTACTTAATACTGATATAATCGCTTCAATCTCCAATTGCCGCTTTCAGACAGATGTCCAAGCGTCTGTGAATTTCTGTTTCACGCCATTATGTACTAGACACTTACCATTAAAACATACCCTATGATTTGTTTCCCAAATGGAACACTCATAGTATATAAAAAAGCGCTGCAAACATGGGATAATCACGCTGATTAAATAAATACTTCATAGTCTTCATGTGTTGTAGCAGAATAAGTTCAGAAAATTACATGAAAATAATATTTGTAGCAACTAATAGTACTCACACAATTCTAGTAGATATTTTCCGAAATAATAATTATTGAAACTTCTTGATTTTCTTAGAAAAGTATTTTATAAATCCAACTATCATTTCCTGTAGAAGTCTGGTTGTGTCAGGAACCAAAGACGAAACAGGTGGAAACGAAACCCCAGCAAACTTGCTCAACGGTTTCCGTTTTCCATGATTAAAATTTATGGTTATTTTGTAATTTTATGTGCATTAGAACTGCGGTATATGAACTAATGTGAATGGACAGATGTGAGTTACATAGTGAGTAGATGTGACATATTATTGAAAGCAATTAATGATAATATATGAAACTTCACATACATATTATTATAATATTTTACATAATAAGTTCTGTTCAACCTTTGCAGTAGTCCTGAATTTTCGTCAGACGTTAAAAAACGTTTCACCTCTAAATTATGCCATAAAATTTGCTTTTCTTAAAACGTAACTCACGTAAAACCAAGAAACCAAGCTGTGTCGGAAGTCAATTCCGTAAATATAAGATTTGGCATAGGTGTAACTCATTCTAATTTCCGGTAACACTTTTCATGGCCTACCTACACTAGTACCGCTTCGCAACGTTTAGCGTAATTTCAACCAAACCCAATCATAGAAGCTGTCACCAGTTCAAGTTGAATTACTACATCTATATACTTATCTATTTATAAATACTCTTACACAATCACTTAATTTTCGCAATAATATATGATTTCGTTGTATTAGTCCATCTATTTCATAAGGATTCTTTTATTTCAATAAGTTTAAAAAATAATATTTGTACTACTGTGCAATTGGTAGGCCAAATAATTTTACCAGTGATGAATTTTCAATGTAAATAAAGTTATGACTTCATTTTAAACGCTTCCAAAGCTTTTACATGATGATTCTATCATATCTCTAGATCAGAAACAAAATTCTTTTAAATCAGTCCAATATAGTTTGATATGCAAATGTCAAAATCATCGAAATTTAACCATAAGCATTCCATAAGTAATCATGTGCGAATATGCGTTGCTTAAAGTAGTGTTAATGGCTTAAATATTACTTTTTAATAAACATTTCTCTATTTTCTCTACCAACGCTTTTTATATACACTAAAAAAGGCTTGATTTATTCGAATCTGCAAACGCTTCTTGAAGAGGATGTGCAATGTAACAAAAAATACATTTATTTAAACACTGCATAACTGCTTTAAAATTTTGGAAAACTCTTTGAATTAGTATTAGTGTACAAGAATACGAAAGGGGCAGTTAGCGTAATGCTATTTTGTGCAATAAATTGTATCGGATACTATTAGGCATACCTATTACTTTTTTGAAGGTGCATAGAAGCTCTGATTCAATGGCTACATAATGCAGGCTTTATAAGTTTTGGCGGAGTATATCATGGTCAGCATATTTTATTTCCCGTCAGCAACATCCTGACTTTCTCCTTCCATCCTTTTAGTCTGAGTATGAATAGTGGGTAACACGGTGCTCCCACAAGCAAAGCAAAAAAGTTTTCTGGTGAAAGGGAAAATATTTTCATTTTAGTAAGTATGCTGGCTTAGCTGACACCTAGTGCTTCTATTCATACAAGTTTGGCGAGTTTAAATTAGACAAGATCATAATGCTTTCACTGGTTTAGAAACTCATTCTGTCTGGTACAAATATTTACTTGTGATTCAGTTACCTCTTGGTTTTGAAAGAGTGATAATTTGAGGTAGTCTAACGCTTCATACAGACGAAAACCCAGATGAGCATGAGGATGACATGTATGTAATATCCTGTTGTATGTTCAGCATTTTGGTATTTCGCCGAATTCCAGCTTCAACTGTCCAATACAACAACTAAGACATGTACGTATTACAACTTATGAAAAAAATAAAAAGATCATTTCTGTTCTGTTTATTCCTTTCGGAGACTTTAATCTAACTTATGGCTACACTACTAAGCGCCCACGCCGATTTGGCGTTGAGCCATTTCTCACATGCCATAATATACCTACAATATCAAAATATTTGGAATACATTATTATTAGCTTCTATTTGTTAGCCAACCGGCAGTAAAAGTGTGTGTCACTGTTACCAGAATCAACACCACCAGCCCAAGCAAATTGCGGTATGTGGTAGTGGAATGCATGTAAGGTATAAAAAAAGAAGTTCATAGAAAACTGTATGCTTCCTTAGAAACCCCGAAGATGTTCACTTTCCACTTTGTAGGTTTATACGGTATTCGAAGTAATTGTGCATGCCTATATTTGACTTTAAATAGGCTTAACTTTAAGGAATTTCAAGTTTAAGTGCCTACTATAGCTACCTATGCGTAAACATTCTGGAATGAGTATGAAGATAAAGCTGCTGTTCCGAGTATTTTGTGATTTACAGCCTTAAGCGACGCAGCGGGATGGAAGCTGATATTTCTACGATGACAGATGACAAATATGATCCGAACAAAATAATGTTGGTAGATTGGGTATCCTAATTCAAAATCATCTTTTAAACGCTTATAAATCGGATTAACGCTACGGGCCACGAGAAAATATTCTTCGAAAAGAATATAAAAGCTACTTAACCTTAAACTTTGCTACAATATATTTTAAGCTATGCATATTATGGTAAAAAATTCACAGTCATTCGACAGTAAAAGTATTTTAATAAATATGAAGAATGAGCATCAAATAACTTGCATGGCTTTGTGTGTTTCTTTAAGAGTGTATGTAATTTTGACATCCAAATTCCAAATATAACCGCAAATTCCAAGTCACGTATAATTGAGAACACTACCGAAAAATTGACATGCTTATGCACTAGACCGCATGGAAGTTGAATATAGAGAAATACATTTTGATATTATTGTATACTTATCTATATATTCATATCACATGTATGCATACTGCAGCATGCAAACACAGTTTTTAAACTGTAATTACTATACTGTAATTCAAAAATGCATTAAGAAAAAATGGTTTGCCATTCGATTCTACTTTTTTTTACTTTCAACCATAAAGATACAAGATCCTAACCATTGAAATCCAATACTTAAAAGATATTACATGTAAGCATGTAAAATATTTGCATCCGGGTTTACATATATCTTCATTCAAGGTGTCCTTCCCTCAAACATTTTTAAAATTTTCATTATGACTTGTAAAACGTCAAATGACAAAAGCTAAAGCTTGTTCTAACTTGAAGAAAATTCACATACATACATTAGTGCATGCGAAATTGAGACATGTAGCATTAGCATAGTAGTACTAATTTTCATTCCAGTTTTTAAAACTTATCTTCCTCAAATAGGAATAGCTATAAAATACTTCACATTATCCATTACACAACATAACGTCCTATAATTATAATTAAGCTAAATTAATCAGTACGTAATACTATCGAAACTCAATACCATCCTCCATCACACAGCCCCAATATAGAGTAATACGTCAATTAAAGCTGACATCCTCTTCATTATTCACATAACAACATTTAAGTAAATAACAAGCGCATTGATTAGCCTATTTTAAGCTAACGCGTATATCTGTGTTTTTTCCTATAAATCATCGGGTGTATAGTACACTGTGGGGAAACCGAGAAAGTATGTATGGTATGGGAAAAACTTTTAACGTCAGAGTCCGAAATTTGGGCTGAATAACTTTAAAGAATTACTCATACGTAATCTCTTCCGCACCACAGGCACCAAAAACTGGCAAATGTAAAGTACTAATCTGGCTTTCATTTCCACTTATAATGTAATATTTTAGTACTATAAAGTAATTTATTATTAATGCATGATTCCACTCATTAGCTTTCACAAATTTTGTGGTATATTTCCTGTAGCGTTTTGACTGATGAGACCAAAAAATAACTTGAAATAAATATGTTTCAAATAATTCTTATTAAAAAGAAAGCACCATAAATAGCGTTGTGCAAGTATGTATACTTCAGCTTTCCAGCAGAACGGAACACCATTTTCTAATCCCGTGCTTTTTTCTTAGAAGGAATCCAAAAGAAAATGAAGATGAGATGCTGTACAAGGATAATGAAGATATGCAAAAAACAAGTTGAAGACATGACAAAACTTTCGTCGACATACCGAGTTTTACTACATTCGATATGCAAATAAGCTGAAGCTAATATGTGGACTTGATCTTCTTGTTTTCAAGGAAAGGATCCAGGCACACCGTGTAGCATTATTATCAGGAATGTCACTTCGGGCCTTCATTCCACAAGACTTGAAGTCTTTGAAGGTCTAAGAAGGACAGTGTCTTGAAGCCGTAGATACCAATCTTAATTTCCAAAGGCTCCAGTAATCATGTCACGTTTCAGTTTCAACAAGTTAATACACTGATATGTCAGCAAAACAAGCATTAATAAAAACTGGAGTCTGAGCATTGTCTGTTGGAAAGCTTAACCTACCGAACACATTCATTATGTATGATGCATATTATGTGTTGAATCAGAAGCAATATATACGGGGAAAATATCTTACTAACAAGACAAAAATAAGACAATACACACAATTTGTGAGTTTGCGTAAGGTAAGTTGGGAATACTTTTTGTTATTATTTTAAACACATACTCAAAACATGGTGTCTGTCTGGAACGAAATCTATCATTTCGGCACTAGATATAGATACATGACCATACACTAAACTAAGAAAATATTGCTCACATTTTTGTCATATTTCTCAAATATCTGTGTTTTGTCTTATACTCGAAGAAAGTTTTTTCTCGATCACGATACGATGTCTAATAAACGATGGTAAATAGAATGACTAACTAAGAGGTAGATGATTAATTTAACTTAACACCATCTAACTAAGATGACTGTAGATGAGAACAAGGTTCATGAAATGTGGCCGATAATTTGAATCTATCCACAATGTTTCTTTTAGACGAAAATATTTTTTTTCCTTTTCTAGCCTTTCATAGAGCATTGAGCTGCTCATTTTATGTCAAATGCGTGGGCTAGACACGTTTACATGTCCACATGTATAAATTGAATAACAATAATCGAGCCGTACACAGTATGATTTGACAAAATAAAATCGATAATTCAGAAAATGCTTTCGAGAAACCTAACATAAAAATACCTTCTGAAATCTCCTCGCAAAAATCATGATTCGAGTACATATGTATATGACATAATTCACGTTTCACCCAAACATATCAATATTCTATGTTTGAGAAAAACAAACACTTTTTGAAAGACTCATCACTTTGTGATGTCTCAAAACTAGAATAAGACTATTGAGTGCTAAAATTTTCATGCATTAATTTTCCACAACATAGAAAAGAAAATGCTTTGTAAACCATGGATTCTACGATGGAAATATCTGGATCTAATATCCATATACTCAAGCAAAATTAAAATTTAAATAAGCAAAAACTACATTTAGTAAAGTGTAAAGTGCTTCTGCCAGATCAGATATACCTTAATATTCAGTTGGATGTTTTTCCAGAAATTCCTTCTGCGACATTAATATTTCATTGCATTCCTGATTCGTGTTACAAGATTTGTTTCAAAAGCTGTGGACGGAAATGTGGAACGCATACATACAATAAATAAAACCACAGCTGAACAGCGAGATTTTTAACCGTATTCTTTTTATGCATTAATATTAAGAGTAAGGTAGAAAACCTTTATGCCATTTCAAGAAGTATTATACGTTGAGTGGTTTTATAAACGCTTTTGGAGTAACATAAAATATGAAAAAATCTGAAAGAATTTTTTTGAATCTTTTGTTTTTAAGAAGCTGAAGAAGAGGATTTGCCGTCTATTTGGAGGAAACATAAGAGATGGATTTGTTATTAATGTTCTTTTATGGTTTTTCTTGTTCTTCCGGGGTTCCAGGAACGGTTTTATCAAAAGTGAAACGCTTCAACTTTTGCATTATCGTGAACTAGTTCTGCAAGCTAATCATTATTCCAAAATCTTATCTCTTGTCACTTTTACAAACAAAATTCCACAGTTTTCATGATATGTACCTTTTCAAGCAAAACTCTGTCTGCTTAGAAATGACAAGAATAATTGAATTAGGAAGTTCTGGGGGAACTTGACGCAACACTCACTGTAACATGTAATCCTTGGAGGAATTCATAATCGTGTGGAATACACACTTTATTGTGTCCGAGAGATCATTATCATTTTATTTCATTAACAAACTTTTAATGATTTCCATTCTAGTAACGCATTTAATGCAACCATTAGTGGTAGGATTTGTGTACGTTTTATCTTTTTGAGACGAGAAAAACACTTAAGATATTCGAGGATATGGATGATGAACTCTTCCTTTAAAATGGAATGGACTCTTTCTATGATGCCAAGAGAAGACACTTGCTGATGAACATGCATGAGCATTTACAAGAACGTACACTACCATCATCGCACATACATTCTGTCAGCTCTATCGAGGACTAGTAGAGTAGGGCTGAGTGGACCTTTTTGCTTTAAGTAAATCATCCCTTGCATAAGCATTGTTAAGAGTAGCCTTGACCTTGTTTTTCACTTTATGAATTCGGTGATAATTTTCGTAGTAGTTCGTTCCTCACATTTCATCGGACGCATACAGCATACACCAACCTACGCCGTGTTTGTGTTGTTCACTTTGACACAAACGTGTCTTCGTTTTCTTCGAGTGAATTTTATTAATTATGATGTTACTAAAAATGATATTCGAAAAACTACGTAATTTTCCGAATGGAAATTTCAAATATAAAGTAATGATATTACAAGCCGTATTCTTCAATAAAATATAGAAAGTATACCTATAAGATGACAGTTCAAAAAATATTATATCAGCATTCAATATATAAGTTCGACTGCTATGCTACCACATCATGTCTATTATGGATTTAATTATGTTTACGAGAAATATAACAGGTTATTATTACCTTTTGGCAGGAGAGACAATGTCAGCAGCGACTTGTAAATTATAAACGTGGAAAGAATTTTGATTGTTTTTACCACATATTTGAGTGTCAATGGAAGGTAAAAATGCAAGCACCTCAGCATTGTCAAGCAAACCCACATGACTCAAACATAATAATGCTAACGTACCTAGTATGCATAAAACGAATTAATTTTACAAGGCTATTTTATGCATTCGTTATTTTCTGTATTTTTGAAATTCTTAACACGGAAAATTTCATATCTATATACGCATATTAACGTCTACTACGTTGTTGTTGTTCTAGGCTTAATTTTAGAAACGTTGCTGTTTTGATCGGAGCCCGAAACCAAACCAAACGTAATTTAATTAACATGTATTTACCTGCTATCGGGAAGCATTATTAAAACATTTTCACATTTCAAATTCAACAATAGACTTGCCCTTATGACGGATAGTGTTTAGCATGCTTTTCTTCGCCTGAATGAACTACTTTCCTACTTTCTAATTCTTCCAAATGATGATATTTGTTCACTTGGGAATGAATGTTGAAAAAATATGTACATATATTAAGAATAAAATATACAAAGAACCCAGGTTGTTGGCCACATCATGCAACGTATGTATGTATGTATACACACAAAAAACCCTTAAGCATAAAAAGATATGTGTATGTCAGAATGACTGAGGAGAAAGTTAAAATTTCATAGCGTTTCCATCCCAGAGATGGTTTTTATAAGTAACATGATTCTTCCCAAAGCATAATAATAATACACGCGCCCCACAAAAAACATAGTTCGCCTTTGTCTGGACGGCCGTGACCTTGCATCTCTATCCTCCTGACTGCTAAAAAAGCCATCAACAAACAAACTGATAAAAAGGAGAGCCCTCGGGAAACTTCAATGTGTACAGGGTTTGAGCTTCACTAACAATTCATTGTAAACCACTTTCATTTTCAATAAACAAATTCAGCATTTGACAGCTTACTGGGAAAAGTGAAACGTAGGTATTTATATTTTAAGTGCTGGAATCTGAATATTGTGTAGGTAGGTAGAGTATGTGAATGGGGCATATACGCAATTCGTTTAAAGTGTAGATTAGAGATGGCTAGTGGTCCTATAAAAAGGCTTTGATAAATTTGAGCAAGTCCATAAAACTTCCTTAGTACGGTCTAGCCGGGTTTCATTTTCAAAAGTTCCGAATTGTGCAAATTCACGCTCATCATGAGTCTTATCACAAAGGTTTGTTTTCTGATGCTACTTTGTGCAGTAGTCATCAATGCCATTGGTGTCGGTGTCAATGATATTGGCCCTGAAGTTTCTGACAGTAGTGTTCAAGGTAAGCATCTACAGATTAATCTTGATCTAATTTTGATTTTGATACAATATGAAAGACTGCTAATTGTGTTTATAAGTGTGAATATACATAAGTTTTTGGAGTAAAGCGTACAAGCTGATGGAAAGGGTAACACATATTATTTATTAGATTGAAACAACACAAAAAATGTTCTTGTTTTTCAGACGTTCATAATGATATCAAGGATAAGAAACCACGATTCATGGATTTCGACAGTTTCATAACCGGTGCAATGAGTGGTATGGATGTTAAGGTGGAGAATTATGTGAATCAGGGCTCATCGGTGATAAAGAAAGTGACACAGAGTCATCATGGAACATTGGGAGGGCAAACGATAGTTAAGACAGAGGTCACCGAATACTCAGGAAATAATCCAGGTAAATTCGATATAAGTATGGAATAAAGAAATGTACTTTATATTCATCAACATGACATCTGTAGGGAGTGGACAAGTGGCCTCTGGCTCATGTCGATTTCATAATTAAAAGGGCTAAACAACATTGTTTAAATGATTTTCAGTTGGTTTCCGGTTCAAACGAGACCTGTTTCATGATGTGATTGGGAGCATGGAAAACAAAGCGGAGCTTGTCAAACATAAAATAGCTGGAGCTATGGCTGATGGAGTCAATCTAGCACACAGCGGTATGAACAAGCTAAACAATACGGTTAACCAGAGATTGGCATACTAGGTTCAAAAATTAGGAGAATTAGTTAATTCTTCAGTTATCATTCACCCAGTAAGCAACTCCTATATCATGACGATATATTTAAATAAAATTACATTTGAAAACCTTTTTATGATACATTTTCAACATTGAAATCATTGTATATATATTCACTTTATTGCAATAAACCTTATTGGTTATTGATCATGTCATAGTCATGTGGATAACATATATTTTACTAGGTTATTTCATTCATATAAGGATTCTCAAACTGGAAGTGGGACAAAAAATAGCCACTAGCTTTTAACTTCTAGATTATCTAGATCTAGACAAAACTTAATATGTTGTTTCAGTTGGTAATAGAATATTTGAACAACCAACAATGTTTAGTACCAAGTACATGTTATGCCGTTTTCATATTCTTTTAGCAATCCAATAGGCTATTTTAAATCAAATCAATTATTGATGTAATCAAGGCTCAACAGCATATAAATATAATATTGCATTTGTCTACATACAATGTTTTAGAAACATCAACCCAAGCAAATCCTGTTCCGACGAACACACGAGGTTTATTCAGCGACCTATATGTGCAAAACATGCGTGTCACTCCATCTCCCGTACATCATGAATCTTCCGTTGGCAGTACGTACTCTGATGAAGACGTTGGGGAAAAGTTTACACTTGCCGTTGTTAAGACCGCTGTGGCATTAGCTGATACAGGAATACAAACTGCCCACGAGATACTTAAAACAGTCGGAAGTGAGGTGGTTGAAGCTTTCAAAGCCAAATGACAACCAACATATCATGTTTGATTTTGAATATGTATAAAATTGGATTCATCTTTCTGGCACCGGATAATAGCGAAACATAATTTTAAGTTTAAATTATTTTAAATTTGCTCCCATCACTCCCACGTCAGACATTAAATGTATACATATTTAGTACAAACCATATTATAGTTTAATAAAAAACGTGCGTGATCTGTAACATAATTTTAATAATTTAACCACTTACGTGTTTCTTTCAAATCGAAAACGGTATTAGTTTTGTTGAATTTGTTACCTTTGTCATAATCAGCAAGGTACGATGTAAATACGCACTTGATGAAATACATTGTTTTGTCTTCATTATGCTGTGCACCACAAATTATGGTCCATAATATGTATCTTCAACAATTTTATTTACTCTCTCACTAATTTTACAAATAATAATGTGTTATTAATAAATTAAATGTTCATTATTGTAAAGTTTTCATGGTTTTCGATAAATTACTATTCAGACAACGTTTTTTTCCAGCATTCAAAGAAATTGATAAAACACATTACTTTTTCGTCTTTGTTTTATCACGGCATTTTAAATTGTTAATTATGTTTATGCATGTATTATATAAAATACAGCAGAGGTATATGTACCTGCACAATTGGTTTTTCCATCAGTCGCAACCGGACGTCACGAAAATACAGAATACCAAATGTCCAAATTCCAAATGCAGAATTTTACATGCAGTAAAAAGACTAGCTACGCTAAACGAGTGTACTCGTATGCATGATATTAGGATGAAATATTTAGGTATGGTATTTGTTTATTTAAAAAATAACTTATATTTAAAGATTTGCTGTAATCAAACATCTTGTTGAAGATCTTTAATTTCAACCTGGCATAATAACTTGAAACTCATGCATGATTTTAAACAATTTTCTTCATGTGACCTTCTTGTACTCATACTGCAATGCAAATTTTAATTTTAGAAAAACGTTAACTTATGCACTATGCACATTATGTATTCCTTTGTTAGTTGTCAATACAACACAACGTTGATGACAGATAAAAACAAAGCACCTCGGGTAAAGGATGCTCCCTGGTGGTGACATGAGGTGGGAGGAATCCACTTCCTGACTCACTACTACTTAATTGTAACAAAGGCCGACGTGTGGCACTACAAAGGGTTTCATGAATTCGCAACTATGTTTATGCATCATTCCATCCACACCTAGCATAAATTTGCACTGCACTGAACTAGAAGCTAGATTTTCCATTTTTTGGAAAATCAGATTATCAATATGAATATGAATGGTCGCATTTAGTTGGGCACTTTGATTGTCGAAAAATACTTAGAGTGACCTTGTATTCATATGATTGTTGGTTTTACTACTCATATAATATTGGAAATAATTATCTCTCAACCGAGGTCAATTCAATACGTTTAAAAATTATGCAAAGTAAATCATTTGCTCTAATGCCGACACATATTATT
>JAQIXW010001884.1:0-17370 GCA_034700685.1 Willowsia buskii | reverse complement strand
AAAAAAACTTTGCGCGTTGTGCCGTATTGCATGGATGAGAATGACACAAAAATGAGAGAGAAGCGGCGAAGGCGAAGCACAAGTAGCATCTGTTTCAGTTATATACCGGGTTCGCGTTGTGAGGATTTTGTACATGTGTTCATGTGTATAAGAAGAAAACATTTTCCATGCATTGCGTGTTTTTACGGTGTTTTGATGCTTGATATGGGTATGTGTGGTTTGACATTTTGGTGTTATTGTTATTATTTGATAGCTAACTGAAATCAGTTAATTGTGGTTAACATTCCTTCGGTGTACTCAAAGTGAAACTTGAAGCAATTACCACAAGATGAGTAGCTCTCCCTTTACAAAAGTCCAACGACTGTATGAGTCATTAGTTGAATGTGATTACCTGAATCATTGATCAGGTCACTATAATTGAAATTAAACGTTTGAAACATTTGACTGTCATTTAAAACAGTAAAGCCAAAAACAAGCAGCTAACCTTGAACATCAAACAAGACTCAGCAAACGAAAAATGTTTAACTGTTAACTGACAATGAATGCTTAGTTTCAGCGTAAAGTTATAAATTACGAGTTATCGATAAAATAAAATATCGAGTGATTTGCAATTGAATTTCTAGCTAAAGATTTCCTTATTTGTCACGTTAAAAAAATGAATGCACATGTGATGTCAGAAATAGCAAATAGTTTAAGATGGATAGCTTTTCCAAACAATGCGCAGGATGTGCTGCAAAAACTAGGTAAGAATTTTTAAATCATCATTAAGAAGAGTAAGAATATTTTTGATTTTGATTATTATCAATCTACAATTTAATCGTTTTCCCAGTCTTATTTTTATCCTATCTTGAGGACTGTGTTGGGTGTGCTAAGTTCCCTATGCAATACTAAATTACCAAATGCTTAAAACTAAAACCCCTATTAATGTTCATTTACAAATAAGGGTTGCATAATATATTAAAGCCAAAGCGCGAGTAGGTTTTTTTTTAGAGGTTGGAATTCTCAGTGCAATGAACATCAATACCAATACCAGTTATGACTATGACATCGCCACTGAGTATGCAGTTAAACAAATCATTAGCATTATTAAACTTTCGAAATAATTGTCTTTTTTTTTCAGAACACTTTTACTTCACCTACAAAGCTAACGGAATGATGTGGAGTCCTGATATGTTCATTGACTTGATTAACCCCTTCGTATACAACGTGGTGGACATCAGGGACATTAAAAGAACGGTACGTGTACGATTCAGCGTGATTTTACTGTGAATAGTGCGTGCCATCGACCTCATGACGTCATAGTAGATAATATCTTTTATTTAACTATTTCAGAACCTAACTGCAATTCAGCAGCTTCAGTTGGCAGACATAATTTTGAATTTTTTGTCTATTCCTCGGGAAGATGCTGACAGACAGGCTCTTTTTAACAGCATATTTTACTCAGTAAACTTTCAAAGTGAGTGAGTCCTTGTTATGAATAGTAATAATAATGTTAATGTATTCTCAAGATAGATACATGCCAATGTATGTATGTAGTATTTGACTGTGGGTCTGATCAGTAGAATTACAGTATTAATGCTCATGATTTTCCTTTTTTATGATGCAGAAGGAGATGTTCCTCTACGAATTCTTGGATTGGTTGGGTCATTAGCAGTAGCATTTCGAAAACATGAGATATTACACTGTTTAGCGTTATGGATGTCGGTGCGTAGTAATAATGCTTCCTTTCCCCAAACGAGAATGAATTAAACATGGTTTTCATTTATGAGCTGTATGAACCCGTAATAAATATTACTTAAATATATATATTTACAGGCTGCTGGCTTGGAAAATCCTGCAGTCCTGTCCATTGCCTTGGACTTGTCAAGAGATTTTGTTACTGATGAATTCCCCGAAAAGTATAATTATTTACCTCACAGGGCATACTTATTCACAGCGGTCTTCTTGATAGCTATAGGAAAAGCATATAAAATTACTTGTAAGTCCTGTCTGTATGCCTCAGTAAAAATTAAATCATGATAATTGAGTGATAATATGTAAATTACTGTGCCCTGTACTCTTGTAGCACCTCCTCAACGACTGATTGACCAAATCACTATCTGGATCGAGGCATACCCTCGTGTGTGCTTTATACCTCCTCAGTCGGCTGTGTTTGGTATTTTTTATAGCTCATTTGCCTTATCTTCATCAATTATAGAAATTTTACTGTCGTATATTATATACCGTTATTCGTTGTATTATTACTTACTTAGATTTATTCAGATGGTGTGTTCATTCATCGTCTCATGAAGAAGAGCAAGAAAAATCCAAGCTGCATTTAGCGTTGATGTCTGCGATTGACAGGGAAGGTAAAGGAGCTCAACTTCAGGTTATTCCCCACATTATGACCTTGATTCAAGAATTACGGGTCAAACGTGAACGCATTGTGGCAACGAGTAATAATGGAGCGGTGGTAACACCAGCAGCAGTAGAACGAGGAGTAGACATGCTATTTCAACTCATACAAATGCTCATATCTGCTGAATGCCTGGATCGTAACGAAATTCGTAAGTCTTAGTTGTTGAAAATTATTCTAATGTGACTCACACCTTTCAGTGGTGCACACTGGATGCAAAAAAAAATGCAATGTTTCATTTTCATCTTTTTTACAGATCCTATATTTGAATCTACGGATGAAGCTCTTCTCCCACGTACTGAACTGTATGAAATGTTGAAAAACCGATACTTTAGATGACATAAAGAGACTTCTAGAACTAACCTACCAAATTAGTATAGATTATATTTTTGAGAAAGAAGACCATTCACTTTGTAAATAATATGTAGATAATGCATGATTCTCTATCATTATAATAAAGCTATGGAAGTTCATCAAATGATTTGTGTCACACGTGTATAGTGCTATTTTCTTTGTGAACTCCAGCATACCACAGGTAACGTTCAATGTGGTGAGGTGTAAGATAGAAAACACTTGATTATCTCATTTTAAGTAGCGTGCAAAGTTTTAGTCAGGTTATTCAGACGTTCTTTGCTGGGTTCAGTATAAGGATGTATAAAATTGAAGTGGGGTTATTGTTCATGTACTGCGACCTTGATGGAGGCGAAGGTATAAATAAAACCCAATTCCATAATGGCAATAGGAGTCAGTCTGGTGAAACTGGTACTGCTCGTCACATCCCTTCTTTCCAGTTTCCAGTGTAGAATCTAGGGTCACCTTCTCATCCTCTTCATCATGGTATCCCTAGCAGGATATCGAAAGGGAAGGAGTAGGAGCCTTTGTGATGTTAGTGCTGTTTTTGGAAAGAATAGAGTTTCTCAAAAAAATGTGATAGCAGCAGTGCTTTTGGTTTTGGCTGCTTTACCAGCGGTCAGGCCAACACCCGTGTATCCTTCGAGTAAGTTTCGTCATTCCGGATTTTCAAAAGATTGAATTTTGACTTATCCCAAGCGGATAAGATTGATTCCTTGTAATCGGGAATTTGGGTGGAAAAGAGTGTGTGAATTTGTGACATTAATTGTTTCTTTATTTTATTTGTTTTCGAAGATTACGGATACCAACCAGCCTATGAGTCTACATATACTCCGGCACCATCTTATGATTACTCTCCAGCACCTTCTTATAGTACACCGGAATATTACAGTCCTGCGCCATCTTATAGTCCACCAGTGTATCAGCCAGCACCTTATTACAGTCCGGCACCTAGCTACAGCCCACCATCTTACAATCCACCCAGCTATAGCCCGCCGAGTTATAGTCCACCTGCTTACAGCCCACCAGCATACAGCCCACCTGCATACAGCCCACCTAGTTATAGTCCACCATATTACTCACCACCTACGTATTATCCAGAGCCAAGTTACTACCAAGCTCCTCAATATTATCAGGAATACGATAACTATGATGCAATTACTGTAAGTACTCATTCATTAAAAAATGATTAACAATTATTCAAAACTCTCTGGAGAGCAACAGTAATATTGAATTTAGAGTTTCACAATCTATACCTATGATATAATTATTATGCTTTATAGTATCAAGAATTAAACATTTCTCTACACTGTGGTGTTATCCCTGCCACCAACGATGAGCTGTATGGAAATTCCGATGTTTCACCATTTGGAAAATATCCATTTATTGTCGTTATTGAAGATGAGTACTATGTAAGTAAATGCGTTTATAAAATTAAAATCTATTTGAAAAGTTGATCAGGAGAGTAATATATAAATCTATCCAATCCCATCTTTTTGTGTGGTTTTTAGAATTTTGTATGTCAAGGTGTGATGCTTCACTGGCGATACGTGCTGACGGCCAGTTCCTGTATTCAAGGCTCAATCGATAACTACCGCGTTCGTTTCGGAGACTGGGATCTTCTCACCAACTACAATGAGTACGAACCATACAAGAACTTCAACACCCGGATTTGCCGTGCTTTCCCTGTGTCCTACGATTCCGCAATGTCCAGCTACTCTTATGGTGGGTCCAATGCGGAATTGTTGTTGCTCGTGACAGACTTCCCGGATCATGTACCTGATAAGTACCCACAAGTTGGCAGTATTTGTCTTCCGCAGTACTACCAATCATACTACACACCTCCCAGCTATTCACCGCCGAGCTACTCTCCACCAAGCTACTCCCCACCATCATATTCTCCACCAAGCTATAGTCCTCCAAGTTATTCTGCTCCTAGCTACATGCCACCTTCCTACAGTCCACCAGCGTACTCTCCTCCAAGTTATTCACCACCATCTTATTCTCCACCTGCGTACAGTCCTCCTTCCTATTCGCCTCCCAGTTATAGCCCACCTGCTTACTATCCACCGAGCTACTCTTACCCAGCCTCTGAGTGCTACGTTGTTGGCTGGTATGCTTCTCCAACTACACAGTTGAAAAATGTAAGTTTCCTCCAATTTTACATATATTTATTACGATTTTAAAACTTGAACTCAAAATTTTCAATGGCTCCTTTTTATAAATTAATTTACAGCATCCACCAGCAATGGAATTGCAAGAGGTGCCTTCAAGCTATGGGTACGGCTACCAGCCTAGCTATTCTCCACCAAGCTACAAGGCTCAATACTACCAGGAATACTACCCCTACACCGACCAAAGCAAAATTCCAAGGAAGGCAACCGTCAAGGAGATTCAGTGCCCCTACACACCAAGTTATGGAGGTTATGGTGCCGCCCCACCTTCATCGTCTTATGGTTACGGCTACAGCAGCTACCAGGATGAGGAAGTTTGCTTCGTGGGAGTTTATGGGTCTGATGCTTGTGTTGCGGATAAGGGAGCTGCAATTTTCTGTCTTGTTCCAGAGCATTACCAATCTTATGAATCCGGATATAGCAATTACGAGCAAGCATATGGCAGTTACGGTTATAACCCAGCTCCTTACACAGCAACATACCCATCATATGAACAGAGCTACTACAAGAAAGACATTACGTAAGTATTTTATAGCATTAATTATAAATTGTGGTTTGCACTCTTGAGCTACTGTAATACGTAATAGTTTCATCGTGACATTAATTTTTTTCATTAACTTTCCTTACAGATGTGCTGCATCACCACCAAAACCAGAGAGGAGGCGTGCTGTGCTTTATGCCATCGTTCAACAAACTACAACGTGTACACCAATGCAGCAATATGGCTACGGTTATAGCTCACAACCTCAGCAGTCTAGTCCTATCAAAGCTACGAAGGTCACCCAGCAAGTGGTGGAGGCGATCATTGACAATTACTGGACAAATTCTTACGATAAAAGCTGCCCGGCTCCCAAGACCTATTACCCAGAGCCAGAAATCTACTATCAGCCAAGCTACCCCAGCTACTCGCCTCCTAGTTATTCTCCCCCAGCTTATTCCCCACCAAGTTATTCACCACCAGCTTACAGTCCCCCAAGTTATTCACCACCAGCTTACAGTCCCCCAAGTTATTCCCCACCAGCTTACAGTCCCCCAAGTTACTCACCTCCAGCTTATAGTCCACCGAGCTACAGTCCCCCAAGTTACTCACCCCCAGCTTACAGCCCACCTAGTTATTCCCCACCCAGCTATTCCCCACCGAGTTACTCACCACCAAGTTATAGCTACAGTCCACCAAGCTATTCTCCCCCAAGTTACTCCCCACCTTCGTATTCACCACCAAGTTACGACTACATGCCAACTTATGAGCCAACTTATTCTCCACCAAGTTATGACTATATGCCAACGTATGAGCCAACATACTCTCCACCTAGCTATGACTATATGCCAACTTATGAGCCAACTTATTCTCCACCCAGCTACAGCCCTCCTAGCTATAGTCCACCTAGCTACAGTTATAGTCCACCGAGCTACAGCCCTCCAAGCTATAGCCCACCTAGCTACAGTTATAGTCCACCGAGCTACAGCCCTCCAAGCTATAGCCCACCTAGCTACAGTTATAGTCCACCGAGCTACAATCCACCTAGCTACAGTGCGCCCAACTATTACTAAGTAAAACTAGTCATTTCCATCGAATCATTGTTATTAAAATTTGAAATGTTTTGATTTGTTGAAAAGTTTATGATTCGGGTTTGTTGCGAATAAATATCGGTTATTGTTGTTTACTCTATTTTATATCACAACGCTTTGTCTTTGAAAACTACTTTTGCATTTCAACTCTTTCGTTCAACACTTTTTTTTCCATTTTATGCCACGTAAATCTTATGATAGGTTCACTTAACTTTTTGCCATTCACTTGCTTGTTTCATAATGCCCCACAAAGCTATATTGGCATGATCGATATCATATATGTATATTCATTTGGAAAGCAATCTTTAATTAGCTAAATTTCTTGTGCAATTAGTCAAAACTCTCAAAGCAACAATAATTTATTATGTGGTTTTACGTGCTAAACTAACACATCATACTAATTGATGGTGTGGCAGAAAAACAAGAACCATTTAATGCGTAATATATGGCAAAATCCTTTTCGAGTTGTGAAGACAGTCACATAGTCACATATACTGCTTTAAATTCGTCATGTCAGAAACACTGTTTCGAGTGAGAAATCCAGTAATTTTAGTTGCCACTTCGTCAATTCCTTCCGAAGAAAATCAAGGTACACCAGAGCCCCGTGAAAAATGTGAATTTACTGAGCAAACCCTTCGTAAAGCCCTTTACAGTGTAACACAAGTACCCGCCAACATTTCTCTAATCATAGGCGTAACATTTTTTAAGCATGATGCCTCTGGTACCATTAACTGCTCTCTTTGTAGTAGCCATACACTTGCATCTTTGATTCGTATTCCGTTCATAATCACAATTCTCTGGAGTTATCTTCAAAACAGAGAAACCTACATGAAAATATTTGGTAGTTGGGGCGCCCCGTGGGGAGCTACTGAAGAATTTTCCCATGGATTGTCTATCGTGTCTGTTTTAATCTGTGACACCATATGCTCCGTGCTCACTTTCAAAAATTTAAAATCTGTTGAGACTTTTCAAAAGCGATTATTCAGATTCATTGTCGATGTCACAGTTGGGAGAAATGAACATACTTCTGGTAAAGAACCTTTGGAGTATTTAGCACAATTAAAAAAAGACCAACGATGGATTGAGAAAATGGTGTACTTAAATCACTTCTTTTTTGTGTTGGCATATTTATCTGCTTTGAAAAATGCATTCAGCCTGGCTTTAATTTTGCCAGAATCAAAAAACAATATTATCGTTCTTGCCACTTTGCCAATACTAATTTTATATTTTATCGGAGTCCATATTCTTAGACAAATTGCATATTATGCACCTATTGGTACAATAACGCTTCTCTGCTTCGGGATATCCGCGTTGAAAGATCTAATAGAAAGAGAGATCAGTCGGTGCAAAAAACTGTCACCGTTTGAAGTTGAGAAAGCTGTTAACCAGCTTTTGGAACATTTTCGAACAGTATACGAACTTGTGGACGAGATCAACTTGAAGCATCAGTGGGTCTTGATCACTGGAGTGATTTCACTTTTGATCATAATAATTTGCGCATCATTTCAGCTTTGTGTAGGTCTTCAGAATATTGGGCCTTACACACTTCTTGGAACGTCGTCAATTGTCATATCAAACAGCCTAACTTTCTATTGCCTATGTACTGTGTCATCTTACTTAACTGGCCAAGCCAAAAGGTGCATGTTTGTCCTTCGTGATTTCATAGTTGAAGGGAACGATGATGATAATGGAAAGGGAATTGGGGAAATAAAGATGAGCAGGGCAATGAAACAAAAAATTAGGATGTGGCATATGGAAGGGACTATGCAACCGCCAGCAATTAGCCCAGGATACTTCTTTACTCTGAGGAGACGCATTATACCTCCCGTAATTATTGTTTAATTTTCATTTTTCATTAGATTTTATTGGATATTATTGATATATTTTCTTGTCCTCTACATTAGATCGTTGCAATGCTGATAACATATCTTCTGGTATTGGTCCAATTTCAACTAAAGGACAGACTAGAAAATGAATCGGAGCGAGGAAATATGATTGCCTTGCTAAAGAATCATAGTCTCATTGTTTAGAGACAATGTCGAACACATGCACATAGTCTTATGAAGTATATGTTAATATCTATCACGGTTTTCCTTTTATTTCAAAAGAACTCGAACGTTCTCCATGTTTAAAAAAATGGTTCAATGGTTCTTAATACTGTTAGACACTTTTGGACCCATGAGCAAGCTAATACTGTTATTGTAGAGATGATTTACAGCTCATTTACATCTTCAAAGTATGTATCACTGGAATTCCTAGATAAGACAATTCACCTTACCCATTTGTGCATTTGTAGATCTATGTCTAAGTTTTTGGTTGTACTTGCATATTTTCATGTTTTATATGGCAATGAGTTGGAGTTAGTTAGTTTTCCCAGTTCGTATCTTTGCATAGAGTCAGAATTTTTCTTCGAGGTGTTAAGTGATAGAAAGACTACAGTCAATTCAGATTTATCATCACACCAGATATGAAAAAGGAATGCATGCATTTTATGATTTTTTATATTTTGTCAGTCATCATGAGTTCGATGTACCTCCCATCGTTGTCAATTAGACATGCACATGTTGTGTACACACATCTCCACAATATTCGTAAATTTAAGTACAAATTTGGCCAAGTAGGCAAACAAGTTAGCGTAATTGTCTAATTAGCAAAGTGTTTGGCAAATAAAGCAATTTGCCAGTTAACACTGACAAGATATCGTGTATCGATTTCATATAATGACGGAAACAGTTTCCAAGCGGAGAAGTGATCGGACTAGTAGTCTTCTTCAGTCTCTGCCTGCGATCTCTATGATTTCCACAATAATACTCACCATTATATTTGCCACGGGAAAAGGTAAATTGTCTCTTAAAAGTTGAGGAAATCTCTTAGTTTTCTAATTTTGAGTGAAAGTCTATAGAAATCGAATGCAAACTAAATTTTTAATTTTCAGGATACGAATATGGCGATACGTATGCCCCTCAACAAGCCAGATATCCAGAGAACTCGTATTCCTACAACACGTACAGTACCCCTTCTCCTCCTCCGCAATATGAGCAATATACAGCAGTAACAGTAAGTAACGCATGCACATGCAGTGAAACGTCACGGATGCTACATGCCACTTACAATCATTTCTTTAATTAATCCTTTTAGTATCAAGAACTGAATGCTTCCTATCACTGTGGCGTGATACCAGACACTAACTACGAGTTATACAGGGGTACTTCGGATCCCTACGAAGTTGCTGCTGTGGCACCATTTGGAAAATTCCCTTGGATTGCACTAATCCTCCTCTACAATGTAAGTAATGTAATTGTTTTTGAAATGCAGCAATAAATAATGTCTCAAAGCTAAAATATGCAAATTTCTGCAATTTATATTTTATAGAAAGTGGTATGCCAAGGAACATTGGTTCATCATAATTTGATACTAACCTCAGCAAAATGCATTCCTGAGTACACGAGTTTGGCTGATTACGAAATCAGAATTGGAGATTGGGACCTTCTCACCGACTATAACGAATACGAGGCATATACTGACAGAGATATCCGTGTTTGTTCAAAACATACCCTAACTCGGTACATTCCCAAAGGAGGATATTATTCTGGAGGGGGGAAATACAATAATTACCAGCAACTTCCAAGCTATAGTGGGGACGATTCAACTAATCTCATACTAATAAAATCAGACTTTGAGCCGTCCTACAAATTTCCCCATGTGAAACCAATCTGTTTGCCAAAAATATATTCTTCCCCAAGCTACTACAGTGGAGGACAGGATCAGTATGCTCCTTACGCGGTTTGTTGGGTCGCAGGCTGGTATGGTTCAGAAGTAGCACCTCTTCGAAATGTAAGTACTTTTATTTGAAGCTATGCAATGTGATGAATTCATCAACAACGACTTTATTTCTACAATTTTTAAAATTTCCAAAGCACCCTCAGCCCGAAAAAGTGATGACGTATGGATATGGAGGTTATTCTTCTTATGGAAAAAGCCAGTCTTACAGCCAGAGATATTATAAAAGCTATGACTCATCAATGATTCAGAAGCGTGCCAAGGTTAAGCAAGTAGCGTGTCCTTACTCGTCATCCTCTTACGGAAATAGTTACGGTTACTCCGCATCTAACGAAGTTTGCTTCATTGGAATTGACGGCTACGACGCGTGTGTTGCTGACCAAGGGGCTGCAGTATTTTGTGTAATTCAAGAGGACCAAAGCTACGGGGAATATGATGCTGGTTACAATAATAAAGACTCATCACCATCGTCAGGATATGCCTATGAATCCGTAGACGCTTCCTATGAAGTTCCCGTGATGAGTTCCCTACATCCAGATTATGACGCTCAGAAAGTTAACTCATATTCTTATTCGAAACCCCAGATTAAAGCTGCTCCAGCACCATCTAAACCGCAACGTTTCCGAGCGGTCCTTTATGCCGTTGTTCAAAAATCAGCAAAGTGTAGGGTGGGATACGACTCGTATGGGAATTCGTACTCCAGGAAATCTCGGCCTTTGGTTGCTACTCGTGTGGATTATGAGGCTGTTAGTGGAATCATGGATCAGTTCTGGACACATGGCTATGATCAGTCTTGTCCTGTGACAAACGCAAAATACAAAGAGCCAAAGAGGTCATATTATGCAAAATCTTACAAGAGTTCGTACTACTTTGGCTCGTATTACAATGCCCCAAAAGGCAATTATGGATATAATAGGCAAACCATGTACCCCAATAATTACTACTAATTAATATCTTTACAGCTCTCTTTTGAGGTTTCTAGTCTAAAACCTATTAGTTGTTAGCAATTTCTGTTATACTAATTCAACTTACTATTATTGAAATATATTAGGTTGAAGCGTTCGTGAAGTAAAAAAATAAAATAAAGTGTTCGTACAAAAGTATTTGAAAACTTAAGATGAGCTATTTATACAAGTTTCCGTTACTCATTTGCAAAATGATATAATTAACTGATGTATACCATTCAGTGAGTCATCGCTGTTTGTATGTATACGCTTTAAACGCATTCAATTTATAACAACATTTTCTGTCACCAGCATTGCATATTGTCGACTGCAAAAATTATTGTTTAACGTTTGAACTACATCGAGAAAAATCATGGAATTAATTTCGCCTGGGACTTGTGATGTAATTGGTAGCAGCACTTGTGCATTTAGAAGTTTAAATAGCTTTGAATTTTCATCAGTTATTGCAAGTGCAATATCATTATTCACATTCCAACATAATTTCCAACCCGTGGAAAGTTTCATAAGTTTTGTATCTCTGCAATCTTCCTATGCTTGGTATATGAAGTTATCTCAGTTTGAAACAGTGTTTTTAGGACTGCTGATGATACAAGTACGTTTTTCGCTCTAATAGTTTAATAAATATCGTTTTTTAATATCGTTTAAGTTATATGTTTCAATTACTTGCAGATTTGCTTTTTACGATATTTGAATGTACTTCCAATCAATATCAATAATTTTTTCCTCGGCGATCCAACCGGTCGCCGTCGTCGAAAGCGGAGCTCGATTGTAAAAATTCCTAATTTGGATTGTAATGGGGATGTATTAACAGGACCGTTGCTCAAAGTATGTCATTCTCCCATTCAATAAATATCAAGTTTTAAGGGGAAATGGGAAAGCTTCCGTAATTAGAAGCGTATACCATATTTATCATATCATTTTCTTTGTAGGTACTCAAGAAGCTAGATGATGGTAGCTGTTTACCCCTAACCCTTTGTGAGTTGGAATCCATGTCCAGTAGTGCGAATACGAAAATATTGGCGATAGATAGGAAACTACCGGAAGAAACTTTTGCATTACTCAATATTTTAAAACAGTAAAACATATAATCCTTTCAAATGCTCTTTATTCATTTTTTGGATCGGTTCACCTTTACATTAATCTAAATTTAGTTAATCTGTTAAATTAACCTGTTATTTCTTTTGCTTTCTCAGATTTGCGAGGTCTCGTGACAAGGATACACGTTCGGAAGGCAAAGTCAAAGGCGGTAATCATGATGATTATGTCAGTAATGATGATGACAGTAATTTTGTCAGCGTTGCTAACTGCGCTGCTCTGGATGGCTTACAAATTTATGAAGACGCTGTCCTACTTGGATCTTCCGTTACCGCATCCCATTATCATAATTCTACTATTTGTGAGGAAATGTACTCTGCTTGTCCGTTAACCAAACAGGATATTCAACACTACATAACTGTTATGATAGATGCAAAAATTTTGTGAAATAGAGGAAGCTCATAATATTGCAAATAAAGCCATCATACAGTTGCCCAATTTTTGTTTCCGTTTTGATATAGCTATTATTACACGATATTTTATTAAAAGATATTATTTTGAAACATTTTTTTGGGAAAAAATTCGACAGTGCATTGAAGCATGGATATTGGAACATGTTCTGCAGAAATTTGCTCCTCTGTGAGCTTGTACGATAACCCCTCAACTACCTCAATGCTAGGGACATCCACAGCCAAATTAAGCACTCTTTTTCTGTTTCTCTTGGGGTTCCAGGATGCATCTGCTGTGATAACCAATGTTTCAGTTATTCAATCTTGGCGTTGGTTCTTTCATTTGTCAGCATTCGAGAGTGTCTTTCTTGCTTTCATTATTGCTCAGGTACTTATGCATTCACTAAATTTGTACGTAATAATTTTCTAAAATAAAGCAATTTGCAAAATTTTGTAGATAGGTGCCCTGAGTTTGCTTGGGATTCTTCCTGTAAACCTAACAGAGTTTTGGCAAGGGGATCCTGCAGGTAGAAAAAGAAAAAAGCGGAGAGTTGCAAGCAAATCTACTCCACCACCACATGTTGCACAAGCTGCAAAGGATATTGGATTGAAACTTCTCAATGTACACAAAATTCCAGCATTGATTTATTTCCTTTCTTTTCTTTCATTAGATTTAGTTTATTCTTGGCCCAGCAGAAGCTAGGAAATTAGAAAAAAGCTTTGACATTTTAAAAGCATTCATTCATTTTCATTTTCTTTTTTCTTTCCTCATCTACGTGTACACCAGTTGTATAAAAAGTTGGATCAAAATCAGTGCGGCTTTCGAGCACTATGCGAGCTCCAGAGCAAGGTTATTTCTGGCGATTACGACAAACGACAGCTACCTGAGGCTACACAATTGGTGTTGACGACATTCCTCAGGTAAAATTATTAACACGCAAATATTTAAATGGAAACACTAATGCAGTGCATTACTCACAAGCGATCGATTTTTCCACCTCTGACATATTATGTATAATATACGTTGCGTGTTTCTCAAAATGCAAAACATTTTTAGCTACGCAGAACAACCTTCCTTGAAGACAGAATCTAAAAATGAAGAAGAAAAGGAAGGAAAGACCAGTGTTGACATAAACCCGGCCGTTCAGCCGTACGCTGAAGCTATTAAGATTGGATCTCAACCACAGCAGACTTTTAACACAAAAGTTTATGCGAATGCGACGAATAAGGAGACAGGAGCTTATGAAAATGCTTGCCACCGTAAATACCCCGTTTGTCCCGTAACTTCTGACGAATTGATGGAGTATATAGAGCGAATTAACGTATTAGAATATTGAAGTAAACAAGTCAAATATTTATACCTAAATTGTAAATGTCAAATTGAAGTGGCAATCTGGCAAATGTCATGAAATAAACCGGTTTTTTATCGTCATCAGAATTTTATTTCATCTTTCATGTCATGGTACATAAATGCACATTACATAATAATATTTATCAGATTATACAAACTAATCTGATATTGACAATTTAACGAATTGGCAGTACAAAAGACGTACTCAAAGTGTCTAGAGAAAAGTTTGTATGGTCTGTTATTTGGCACTTTCCATTATAATGTAAACTGCTATACCTGCCACAAGTAAACCTACTAAAACCACGATCAAACAGCATACAACCACCTTCCACAGTTCACTGCCTTCCCTTCCCTCAAAGAATTGAAAGTCCTGTGGGGAAAGTAAATAAATGAGTACGACGTAAAACCGGAAGTTGCATATAATTATTGCACTTTTGCTACACATACAAGCTCTATTCGAGATAGTAGTGATAATACTTGTACTAACTTATGTTTAAGAATAAATCCATGTAGTTGACTTACGAGCATAATCACAGCAGCCACCAAGAGCGCCTTCTGTACCCTATCCATTTGAGCATCTTGAAAGCTGAGAGCATACGTGTCCGCTTGGCTGTAGTCTTCCAAACAAATAGCCTTTGTTTGTCGACTAATACTACCTATAAGACCTCGCTTATTAGCTACTGTGGAGTATACTTGGAAATCATCGGAAAACATGCAACTTTTTAATCTGCCCCTTTGCCACCTAATTCTGGACACTGTTTTTCCTTTGTTATTCTGTACGTTGTATGTAGGGGAGAAATTGCAACAAGCGAAAAAAGGGTTTACTTGCACCACCTTCCCTAAGATCGATGACTCTCGCTTCATCTGGACAAACTGCTCGAGTGGTTTATGTTGGTTTCATGCACCAACAGTTTGTTGATGGAATCGAAATAGAAGAAAGGAAAAAGTTAGATTTATTGCATTTGTGAAGTAAATTTGCATATTTTAATGAAGTGGAGTCGACTTAAAAATTCGTATTTTGAACTCACCGCGCCAAGGCCACCGACCCCAGGATCTCCAACGAGTTCGCAAATGTACTCGCCGTAGTTGTTGATCACTCGCATGGTAAAAGGCTGGTCCCTTCTGAAAAGCCTCCTGGTAATCCCGTCTGTCGTTTCAATGACATCGTACAACCTATCACCAGAACTGGTCACAACCTGGTATTTGTTTGGAACGTTGATGTATCCTGAAAATGTACATAACCGCACAAGTTCTAAGCCTGCAATATGAATATAATATGGTCTCTAACTAGTAAAGTCAAAAGTCGGTTGACAGGAAGTAGAAGGAGGTGACTTGACCGCGATTCATTTTTGGCCACTCACTTTCAATGTCTTGGGGAACTTGACGAATAAATACTATATTTCTCTCAGCAAGGGGCTCCAGATCTTCGTCCAACTCACATTCAGACACTGTAAATATGATATTTGTCGAGTTAAATCAAATCGACAAATTGATGAATTATTGTAATGTATGCATACATGTAATTTACTCACATTTTATCCGTTTGGCTTCACCTATTGGAGCTGGAACTGGAACCATAGACATGGAACTAGCTATGAAACTTATAGTAGAAGAGTCTCTTCTTCCTAGATCGGGCCGTACTACAATTGAAAAAACAATTCATCAGACTGCCTACTTTCAGGATTTCATTTCACAGATTCTTATAGATTTTTAATATATTTACCAGGTATGGGATAATGATCCGCACCAAGAGGATAAACCTGTGCCCTGTTATTTTTCAAAATTCCAGAATGCAGATTCATTCTCTTGTTGTAAATATTAAGCTGATTCACTAAAACACTTCCACAAAAAAGACCCAAAACAGATTTCGAAACATTCTCTGTTTCACCTGCAAACTCGTGAATATTACGATAGAAAATTATATGTTCAATTTTCAGGATACATCAACTTCCAACCCCAACTAGAAGGGTATTTTGTAAATACTACCCATTCTTATATTTTTATCGCACACTTCCTTCTAGGTGCATGTTCACCTCTCGGGAGTTAATATCAAAATGAAACAAAAACATGATCAATTGTTGCGATTTGAGAACTACAGTGTGCATAACCGCGTCGTTATAATCATGTACTTTGAAAATAATAAAATACATCTAGAAATGCGACCAAGGGTTTCATATCTTTTTACGACTTATTTCATAGAGTAACAAGATTTACGTGTTACACACCTAAGCATATAATGTAAGAAAACACTCTGCAAGTCCGAGGACCTTTCTATACTCGAAGGAAATAAGCAACCTTTGCTTTTTACATGGGTGCCAACAGGAAACAAAGACTTGTCCGACTTTCTCTTCCGAGAAGAAACATTTGCTCTTTTTTATTCTGCGCCTTTTCTTTGAGTAGTTATTTTAGCAGTATGCCAGTATCTATAAGGCTGTCAGATAAAAAATAAGAATGTATTATTTTAACATCTATAAACACTGCAGAGCTACAAATAAATTTTATAAACTTTCTAGATCGAAAGTTTCGATAAGCTTACTATGTTTCAGTCATGCAATACCTGCAAGTGACGTAGACGATTTGGGTTTTTACATATGCTTGTACCGCAACTAGGATTTAAAGAATGACGGATGCATGAGCTGGTCTAGTTATAAGGGTATTTTTTAATATGTAAATTATTTGAATACGTTAGAACCCCGAAGGACATAAAGAGAAAAAACGCGGTTTTGAATACAGTGCAATACTCAATCTAGAATTCATTTATTGTTTTAATGCATGGCAATATAATATTAAAATGTACTTTCTTACTTCCAGGTAGGGTGGCAGCATCAAACTAATTAGCACGAACGTCAAGTATCATGCGAGTGTAGAAACAGCAAATTGCCACAGAACATATACTGCTTTTGTCTGTGGCAAATTGCAAAGAGGTAGGGTAGGGATAAGGACTAAGAGTTAAAAAAATTATAAACATTTCTCGCTGGAGAGTGTTATAAGTACAAGATATGTCGTGTTTGTGTAAAATATATGTCATATGTCCAAGCTCCAAATATAGAAACAGCAACTTTTTTTGTATTGTCATTCTCACAACTAGAACTAAAGCACTAGCTCGGAATATAAGAGCAGTGTTTGGATTGCAACCAAATGCAACAAGAAGGTCAACGTTGTAGGTACCTTCAAACAAAGGAAATGTTCATCTATTGTTTATGTGCATAATTCAAATAAAGCATACCTACTGTTATAATAAGTAGTTGTAAACCGTTCATTGGGCTCATTAGAATGTTGTTTTACACATAATTCCGATTTT
>JAQIXW010001883.1:0-17373 GCA_034700685.1 Willowsia buskii | reverse complement strand
CCAGAGCCTCTAGCTAAAAGATTTTTCCATTTATGTGATATACTAAATAAATCAAACTGTTGTGCAGGAATTCATAATTTTGTTCGTGTAAGAAGTGGATACCACCAGAGCGGAAATCCTCGTTCCACAATTTGATCTACTTTCACCTCTATAAAAACCACTGAAGTTGACTATACAAAAACAGTATCCCAAAATGTCTTCTACGAGACAAATATTATTAAAAACAGTGTCAATACTGAAAAAACAATCTTCACACAGAGCAGCGTCGTTATCATCTGCTTACTTCCAAGATCGATGTACTTCATCGTCATCTAGGATAGACGTTGAGCTAACAAGTGTACGGTACAAAGATCATGTTCAGAGGGGCACCTATGCGCAGCCAGATGACATGGCTATGGCTTATTTTCGCGAGCAGTTGGGGAAAAATCGGGTACTTACGGATGAGACCGATTTAGACGGTTACAATGTGGATTGGCTTCGCATTGTTCGAGGTATTTTTATTTTAGACTAGTTGCCCCAAAATTAACCTTCTGGCAGTAAACAACCATGTATATAATTACACATATAACACAAATGATTGAAAAACTAGGGGCTGGGAAAGTCGTTTTAAAACCAAAAACAACTGAAGAAATCAGTGCAATAATGAGATATTGTAATGAAAGAAACCTTGCCGTGTGCCCTCAAGGAGGAAATACTAGTCTGGTGGGCGGAAGTGTGCCTGTTTATGATGAAGTCATCTTGAGCACAAGTCTCATGGATTCAGTAATCAGCTTTGATGAGTGGTCAGGTATTTTTATAGGATGAATAAGCTGCATGATTTTTTAATAAGAGCAAAAATTAAAGTAGTAATTGATATTTTAGGTGTCCTTGTATGTGAGCCGGGATGTATTTTAGAAAAGTTGAACGATTATTTGCTAGAAAGGGATTTTATCATGCCATTGGATTTGGGTGCAAAAGGAAGCTGCCAAATTGGCGGAAACGTTTCAACCAATGCAGGTAATTTAGAAAAAAAATTCCTTTTGGAAAGTTCTGTTGTACTTTTGATGTAAACATGAAAGTATTCAACATGCATAGGTGGTCTACGGCTATTGCGTTACGGCAGTCTACATTCAACGGTTCTCGGCTGCGAAGCTGTAAGTTCTGTAACGTACTTAACTCCAATACTGCCATTTAAAAATACAAGCTAATATTTAAGTTCTTAAGTACCTACACTCAAGCTAAACAATTCAGCATATTGTTCGAAATTTTGCTCCGTAGGTACTGGCTGACGGAACGGTTCTTGATTTGATGAGTACAATGAAAAAGGATAACACAGGCTATGACCTGAAGCACCTTTTCATTGGAGCAGAAGGAACGCTTGGAATCGTCACAAAAGTGGCCATTCAGTGCCCTGCGAAACCGAATGCTATAAATTTGGCCTTTATAGGTTGGTGAGAATTTTGAGCAGCATAAATACACTGTGAATGTAATTTAATAAACAATTTTGGAGTTTATATTGCTTTGTATCTGGGTATAGGATTAGACCAATTTTCCAAAGTTTTAGCCACATTTAAAAGGGCAAAGAGAGACCTCGGTGAAATCCTCTCATCATGTGAGTTATGATTCCTTAATTTAGAAATCAAAGTAAAACAAACAATTATAGTAAAATAAAATAAAATTACACAGGTGAATACATGGATGACGCCTCAATGGAATGTGTAACAGGAAATTTAAATTTGAAGTTGCCCATCACCAAAAGCCCATTTTATATGGTGATTGAAACGTCAGGGTCATATGGACAACATGACGAAGAAAAACTAAATCAGTTTCTAGAAGATCTAATGACAGATGAAATAGTAACGGATGGGACAATTGCAGCCGGTTCTAGTCAAATTCAGGTTATTTACGAATAAAAATAAAGCTTTTCCTTAAAATGGTAAGTCGTCAGTAGTTCAATAATGATGACTCATTGTTCTTATGCATCTAGGAACTCTGGGGGCTCAGGGAGAGGATGGCAGAGGCGTTAC
The DNA here is from genome assembly GCA_034700685.1 of Willowsia buskii. Lineage (NCBI taxonomy): Eukaryota > Metazoa > Arthropoda > Collembola > Entomobryomorpha > Entomobryidae > Willowsia > Willowsia buskii. Next base: position 15,367 of record JAQIXW010001883.1, on the reverse strand, counting down.
TGAAGGATGGTTATTGCTATAAGTACGACTTATCCATTCCATTGCAACGGTTTGATGAGCTCGTCAAAGACATGACAGCGCATCTCGGACCGGACGCAATGCGTGTGTGTGGGTATGGGCACCTCGGTGACAGCAACATTCATCTCAACATCACCTCTGCAAAGTTTGAGGATACATTACATCGAAAAATAGAACCATTCGTCTATGAATGGGTTGCAAACCACAGCGGTAGCATTAGTGCTGAGCATGGCGTTGGGTTCAAAAAGAGAGACTACCTCCATTATTCAAAGCCAAACAAAGCGATAGAAATCATGAGTGAAATTAAAAAGCTGCTAGACCCCAAAGGGATCTTGAATCCCTATAAAGTTTTGCCAGATGTGATACCAAAGTCGCAGTAATAATAAAACGGATATTGTGAGGTGAGAAAAGACAAATGAAAAGGTGTGTTGTTTCTTCCCCTAAAAATGATCGTCCATCGTTATTTATCGTGAACGACAAAAATAGAAAATTAAAACATGTAACAAAAACAACAACTCGGTAAAAAAGGTAACAAGGTGTAAATTATAGGTTGCAACAGCAGGGCGCATTCGTAACAATACATTAAATTCTAAAACAAAAAATGGCATAAGTTATTGCTTGCATTGTTCTTCACTTGATGATTTGCGATTTGTATGCACAAGTGAAAGGTAACGTCTTTTCATCATTGAGCTAATCACCATCGTCGGACTATTTTCCATTCAATGTTCATCCGCGATTCAAAATGGATGTATTTACAGGCATAATTTTTTTAAGCTTATATGAAAAGTGAGTTAACGAGATCGTGAAATCGTCTGTACGAGTTGCGGATTAGTTGATGTCCAAAATCCAGGAAGGTCATTGACTGATCTGCTTTCCTTGAAACACCTGATTTAAAAAGCGATCATTAGTAAAGTAAACGGAAAAATGTAAATCATGCAACTCAACTCCATAGTTTATTTTAAGAGCTTGTATTTACCATGCGGAGGCATCAAATTGATTCTGATGCGATCGAGAGGATCCCTAATATCAGGACTGCTGCTGCAGACGTAAGTTCCATAAGGATCGATTCCCCTATCACTCACATCAATTTGGAAACCGTTCTTTGGGTCATAAATATGGAACGGCTGGTGTTGGTATTTTACCACTACAATGCCCATTTTAAACACGATAAATTTTTTGAACAAGTAGATTCGTGCTTTAGGGTTGTTTGCTATACAAGGTAGCGTAACTACTGAGCTTCCATGCTCTGCAGTGACATTGATTGTTTTACCACGCTGAACCAGATACGGACGTGCGCCATCTAGACCGAGTTAAAAAGTTTTCATAGTCAATATAATAATAATATGCAAATGTAGGCACATGAATTTGTTAATATTTAACTAGAGAAACTTACTCATGCTTGGTGCGTACAAATGAAAAGTGTTTCTTTTATCAGGAAATTCGACACTTCTGCAGCTGTAAGTTCCTGTGATTTGATCTGTGAAGTTTGCAAAAACCATTTTGTGACTGGCAGGCATTGAAACTTGGTACTTTACATTACTCGTCTTGGAGTTGGAAGAGCCAACTACTTGACTATCTTCGTGAGTGGCTACAGCAAAATCCTATAAACAGAATAATTTTATTAAATAAAATGTCATGCAAAAAAAACATTTTATATACCTGTAAATAATAAATGTATTTTTGCAATGAGTTTCATTTTACCCCAATCCCTTGATATTCAAACTCCACAGGTCCTATCCCCTGATCAAAACACTCAATCACAACTTCTGTGATATAAGCAGATCTGTTTGAAATGGGCAAGGTCCAATCCACCGCACCACCCTCCCCCAAACACATATCCATAGGTTCCACAGTCTCATTCTTAACCGGTCTTTGCTCCTTCCTCAGCAGCCTTCTTGCCATACTGAACTGACTAAAAATAATGTTGTTATTTGAGTCCTCCAACGGAACCACCGTTGTATAGCTTTTGAGTTTTATCACTGGAATATCTGTGCGATCTGTGCATTCTTTTGGTTCCAGCGGAAATCTAGCTCCGCTGTACGAATGTGCAAAATCTACAGTTATTGCAGCAAGGCAAAAAATGATTCCGGAAGAAATGAAGGCAAGCTGGCTTCCCATTTTGTCAGTGGATCTCAGTGATGCTACCCACTTGATCAAATAACTGATAAATCCCTTGGCAAAGCATACAAGTGGTAAACCCTTTCCTTCCTAAACCCAAACTGAAACTAAGGCATGCAGAGACTGCAAATCTCCAAGTAATTTGTTTGCTTCAAGAATGCCTATTGAGTCATTACAAAAACAAGTTAAGAGTTTAAAACGTAGAGAGTGGAAAGGAAATCGAAAATCTCTGCAGAAAACATCCTCTTCTCCTATTACCTATGTACATAAAACGACCACATGGTAAAGAAGAAGATACGCACTGACGAACGGAGAGCGAAAGTGTTTATTGACTGTTTGGGTGCTAATTAGATTTATTCTGCATGCAAAACCCATCTTCTCTCAGATTCATTTCTTAGAAATAGGCTGTTTTAGATGGTCTCTCTTCACTGATGTTTGGTGGATGTCCCACAACTCCGCCATATATTATCATCATCATCATCATCGACTACGTTTATTTTTAAGCAAAGATGCCTGCTTCCATAAACTTTTTATATTCTCATTGTTGCACGCTTATTTTCACAAGGCATATAACTGTTTGTTTTACACCCTTCTCATAATAGTAGAAAATTTCCAACAACCAATGTCAATTTTATGTTCTCTCTCTATATGTACGTGTGTGGTGTGGAAGTGATAATGGTGAACTTGCCAATAAGGAATAATAAGGAACTGTTTTATAAATAGGAAAAGTTGGTTAGCCTACTAAACGGCTTTTGTTCAAAAAGCTTTTTTTTAGTGCCAATAGCCTGACTGAATGAAGCCACTTATTTGTACCATTCACCTTCATAAGGGAGGGAGGCAAATCATGAGCTGCTGTTCCTATTGTTTGCTCACTGTGTGGCTATGACTGATGATGAGCAACAACTGTATAGCGTGGGAGTTGCCAAAATTACGTTTGCACTTTCTTGCGCTTTGTGACACACGATGATGAGGGGATAAATAGAAATGACCTAATTCCCAGCCACATTCAAATACAAAAAAAAATAATAGTTTTCTCATTTTTACAATGCTCGCAACAGCAAATTGATTTTATTAAATTTCAAAATACATACATACTATGATCGTTTTGCATTGGTTTCTGTATAGATGTGTTAGATATTGGTTTCTTAGTTGATTGTCTGATGTCACAAATTATAATCATATAAGAAACTGATCAGGATCAGCGGTCAGGGTATGGTTCTGAGTCACTGCTGTTTGATTTGGCTTGTGAAGGCTCCATCCTACGAGAGCATGGTACAAATAACGGGGATTACACAAAAGAATATAGAGGCACTTTCCTTTTTGTTAAAATTACACTACTAACCTTTTCGGTTGATAATTCTGTAAACACCGGGTAAGATGCAGTAATATTCTTCAGTGCAGTCTGTGTGATAAATCATTCCTTCAGAAACACAAAGTATGCATAAATTATTCATGCCAGGTTCGGGTTCCAACATAAAAATAAATCGTGTGAAACAATTGTTCTTAATTACCTTTCAAATAGCTCGTGACCTTGCACTCTGTTGTGTTCATGTAGAGGTGCTCACAAGGATCCCAGAAATTCGTAATTCTGCAAGCGGCCAACGTTAGCATTACGGCAAAAGTGACAACAGCAAGGTAAAATGTGATGCGTAGTGCACTGTAAAGGCACAATACAATAAAAAATAACATGCATTTACAACAGAGTTAATTGTTTGTTCAATTTATTAAGAGAAAGTGGTACATGAGAAGGATGGCAGAGTAGTGGGCAGTAGTCTCTTGCGGATAGATTTGGGTTTGAGAGCTGGACTGGGTAAATGTTCGAACGAACTCTGTTGTTGATGGAGTTGGTGTGACTTCAATTTGTTGCTTTATCTCACAATTGTAAGGCTCACTTCTTTCTCCTCCTGCACCAGCATCCGGACTATTGACATGAGGTAAGGTTGTTGGTTTCAGCAACCTTTGTGGTTCTGCTCTTGGAGGATGGTTATCAGAATCTATTGGTGTCGACATGTCGATGCGGTATGTCTACTGATGAGTATTTTTAGTCGCTAGTGAAAGTAGTGAAGCGAGTGAAAGTGAAGCTTCCCGTTTAGAGAGATGAGCATTTTGATTTTTTAAAAATAAAATAAGAACGTTCATTATTGATTGCATCATAACATCAGTCTCATCAGAGCACATCATCATGCATTGCTCGCCATAATATCCTTAGGAACATTTGATTTTTATGCTATTACTATATGATCATTATAAAAATATGTTGTCCACCCGGCATAGAATAAAACATGCACGAGAACAAAGTATTTATACACAGTATTTTTTATTACTTACTGACATTACAATTTTTTTAAACTTTAGAGTTGTATTATCACTTTTTTTAAGTTGCAACATTTTTCATTAATTTCATAATGCACACGAGCTTCCAACACTACTTATATGACATTTATAAAGCATTAAATAATTATATAGACATTAATACTTACACCGACAAACGATCAACGAACTTAGCGTTAAATTAATTACATGTTCATATAATTTATAATAATTTGAAGTTCACACTTAATTCTAGGATAATTGAAAGTTATATGATGACGTCTCATTGGATTTTGATAATATTTATACTATATAGTTTAAATTATGTATGATTTTATTATCAGTGTATAGAGATAGCACTTCTGTTCTGTTCGATTTGCGAATGACTATGTTCATACTATGCATGCGCAATAATATGTTCCGGAATTAATATTACAATATATATATCGATATAATCCAAAATATACAACAACAAAATATCTACAACAGTCATAAGGTTAGTTACTACTCTACTCTACATTATATCAATTTTACAGAATCATACTGAATCAAACAAAGTATTGTTCTTAATTATTATTACAATCGCAATTAAGGCGATAGAAGTATTTAGTTTATATATCATATACGTCTATCAGTTATATAGGCACATGTTACATCAAATGATTATTTCGTTTTTTTTTGGATTTGATTTGACTAAAGTAAATGTAGTTTTCTTAGTCTTTTACTTTAAAGGCCTCGTCGTAAAGTCGATGACGGTGTTTTATTATGAACAACTACACCATTCTATACATTACCCTACAATTTACCGAGCTATCAAATGTTTAATTTTAAATTTACTAATAATATTGCATGATAATGATATCTTAAGGATTTTTGACAGAATATATGCGTATACGAATTTATGTTAAATTATTTGCTGTACGAAAACCTGCTAGAGCTCCTTTAATACTCTTATTGACAACGTTTTCTACCCGCTTCTGCTTTTTGCTTACCTATTAAACTTATATAGAATTTCGTTGTAAAGATTATAAACTATCATATTTATATACTATGCACATTCAAATTTGTAACAATCTTCATCAAAAGTATTTAAACAACTATTTTTATAAGGCAATTTTCAATACTCCAAACTTCATTCCAGTTTTATTTTAAAAGAATGGACGAGCCAGTCTGAAAAACAAGAATAAATGATATTATTGTAAAACTTTATAGTAAGTAAATTATTGATCTACATGGTCTTGAAATACATTTTTAACAATTCAAACCTTTCTCAGTCCAAAATTTCCATTTGAATTTTTAATGGCATTCATGATTTCAGCCCTTGGATCAGGTGACATGGGACTTGTGGGGGTGCTACCTTTGGAATTTCTCGCATTGCCCCCACCATTTGATACCTTCTTTATGTCAAGACTTAATTGAGCTTTAGGTGTCAATCCTTCCGCTGGGGGCGGAGGGGGTGGAGGAGGAACTGCTGTACCATTGGGCTGTGCATTTCTTACGTTTTTCTGTGAAACAATCATCGGCTCGGTGACACTCTGAGCCTTCTTTAAAAATGAATTGGAAGAGGAAATGTTCTGCTTAATTTGTGAAACAGGAGCTGATACTTGTGGTGTTGAGTCCCGTTTATTTCGTTGCTTCTGTTGTTGTTGTTGTTGCTCTTGCTGCTGCTGAATGATGGATGACACGTAAGCGTTTGAAACTGGACTCTTCTTAGTGCCACTGCTTTCACTAAGAATGATATTGTCATTAACTGCAGATGTTCTCGCAGGCCTGTTGTCTCTGGTAGTGGCTGCATTGGTTTTTGCGTTAGCCTCTCCGTTTACAATGATTATGGCTTTATTTCCGACACTGCGAATGTTATTGGACGGATTTGACGCATGGGGCTTATAGCCACCGGTCGTGATTCGAACAGAGTTGTTAGGACCATCGACAACGGTTGGGGATGGTGTGAACCGCTCGTATGAAGTGGAAGAGGACAGGGTTGAAGTAGTCGAGGAAATTGGCGATGGTGTTCTTCTTAACGGGTCAAAATTATTGATGGTATGGGGTCTTCCAAATAATTTCTGCACCATTTCGGTCGAAGAAAGCTGAGGTGAAGCTTTTCCTGAGGAATTCTGAGAAACCCTGAGGACAACTGAAGAGTCACTGGAATGGGACTCTACTGAATTTTGTCGTCGCAAGGTGGATTGGCGGGATTCCAACGAGTCGTTTCTTTGTAAACTTGGCACTGGACTCACTGTTCCATCTGAATACAGGGATTGTTGGGATCCCATCTGTTGCATTTTTGTCATTCGTTGCTTCTCAAAGACTTTTTGAATTGCAGCAATATTGCTTTTCAGGTTCGTCGCCGGTATGGGAGCCTCCTTTCCATTTTCAACGGGCTTCACTCCTTGGAAAAATTTCTTTCTATCCTCTAAAGAACCAGCAGAAGACGAAATTTCCACTATTGACGATGCCGGGCTGTGCTTGGTTGAGTCAACAGCATCTGTGGTAGATTTGTTGACCCCGTTATTTACAGCAATGGTGGATTTTTGGCGTGGCAAAGTATTTGATTCCATTGAGGAAATTGTGAAAACTACAGGCTTCTCTGGAGTTCTAAAGGACGATCCTAACGTCTTTGATTTTTCCAACGTTTTTGGAGGAGTGACTTTTACAATAGGGTTGGAGTCAATCACCACAGGTTTCACTGTTTGACTGGATCCAATTGTGGCTTTTGGTGTTGGGGTCGGATTTTCTGGGACCGGAGTAGTTCTTTCAACAATGTCTATTTTCTTACTACTACTACTGACTCCATTTTGCAAGGGAGAAGGAGAAGTCGTCGACGGTGTTGCTGTCTTTGTTGAAATGTCGTTGTTGTTACTACGTGTCGTACTTTCCGTGCCGTAAATGTCAATTTCTGCAGGGGGACCTTCCTTGGGTTTGTTCTTTTCTTTTTCTGTCTCCTCCATCCTCTGCTTCCATGCGGAAAGCACACTTTTGACAGCGCCAGTGGAATTGGGGAGAACGTTTGGAGCGTTTATTGCAGCAGACCATCCCTTATTTACCTGTATATGAGGAGTTGGATTGGGACTAGACTCACGCTTGCTCTTCATGGGCGAGACGCTGGTGTTACTGACCTCGGGTTGCTGTTGAGACTGCATGCTCACCAATGGACCTCCATGAAATGAGTGAATTCGACCTGGACTAGCAGCCTTGGCATTCGGATCTTGCTGACCCATTCCCATAATGTAATCCCTATCCTGCTTCACGGAAACGGTGCGATGTGGTCTTTCTCCCCAAGACGCCATTTTGATTGTTGGTGGACCAGCGTATTGATACACAACTTTTGGAGTTTCTCTCTTTTTACGCAATTCAACTGGAGGAAATTTGTCCATGTTCTTCCTGTTGTTTATGAATCAATATATGTACATGTTTTAGTATGTATCGAGTAAATATCAAACTTGCACACATACATTTTAAAGATAGTTGAGATTTCACTCAAACTTACATTTCTTCCTCGTCTTCCTTTGTAGTTAAAGTCAAAACGTCTTTCTCCGTACAAGCTTCGCTTTCCTTCTCTGTTTCTTCTAACGTTTCTTCTGAAGGATGTGCTCTACTTTCCTGTGCAATATTTTCTTGCGGTGTTTCCTCCTCAGTTTTCACCAGAACATCTACCTTATGGAAAGATTGCACCTCAGTAGAGTCTGGCTCATGAGTCTTATCTACCAAGTTATCAGTCTCCTTAACGTTTTCTACTTCAGACTTGATCACCTGAGGATTCGGTGTGCGTTCAACCTGCAAACAATTGACAGCACAAATCAATTACTAATCGAAGCAGTGTGTAATCAGCCCTGTTGTATCACAGGGTATTAAGTTGTTACAGCAGTGACATGTGTTGCTTACTGCTAGTGACAAATATAATATCCGGAATGTTTCATTACACTTGTCTGTTCACATTATGCAGGTTATAATAATACGTGCTGGTGAGAATGCATTGCTTTGAGTATGATGAGCTTGCAACTTGCAACCAATTCGTAGATTACACGTTTCCTTTGATAGGAATATGAGCATTAAATGGAATGGAAGAGATAAATTGTTAAATAAGCTATCATCATACATATTTTTATCATTCCTATTACGCATTTGGGACTTTCTGTCTTTTTGGGTGGATTGGTTGATGAAACTTATCAAATCATATATATTACATGAAAGATATCATAATATGAACAATCGAGGAAAATATTTTATTGACATGTCAGGCAATTGCAGTGTGCATTGTTGCCCAATTCTTATCAGTAGGGAAGAATAAATTATATGATTCAATGTATTAATGCATTGTAACTGGGCACGATACACACGCTTCAGGATAATATGTAGCTGGCAGTACCAACACCTACAAATGCTCAGAACCGCTCATGATTGTGTGATGAAAGTTTAACCTGTTTTGGTTCTACAAACCTGTCAAGGTTCCGTCTCATTAGCTATCCTGATGATAACATTCCTAATTCCCATATCATATCAGTGACAAAAACACTCTTATTTTGCAAACAATCAGTTTTCTCTTTTTAGCAGAATGATTCATCCTATGTGTTGAACCTGGCGACTGGATTTACTACTGTTGAATAAATATCAACTGTTTTATTAATTTCTTCATTTCATATTACAATGTAGTCACTATACCACACTCGCTAATTAGTATACACACCTAACTGAAACAAAAGCCTTATGTGCTGCTTACAAGGACTGCTCATGCTTATATTAATAGAGACACTTCACTTGCGAATTTAACAAGTGGTCACTGTATGACCTTGCACCATTTAGAATGAAACGTTGCTGAATGTCAAACTTTTCGAGAGATTGCGTCATTTATTGGCCTTTTTAAAACAGCGAGTACAACTACTTATGTGTCCACCTCTTTGTTTCGTGATCTTCAGCAATATTGCAGAGCTATAATTACTAAAATTAAATACAAACATGAACCAGGTCCTACAATAGGTGTATGATTGCTAGTGATTAATGAAATCCATTTTTATGATCCAAAGAGTTTATGTATTCATAAAATGTACAAATTAAGTATTCATAAAAATAGGCAAAACAAGTAAGATTTTAAGCCATTTACAAACCTCTTCAACAACGATTTCACTGTTTTCCTCGTTTGTCTTGTCCCCATGATGTTTCATAAACTCTTCTTTCCATTGCTCAAACTGCATCTCTAATTTCTTTCTATAGTCTTCCATTTGTCCAGCTTCTTCGTTGCCTGCCGCATCCTCTGAAAGTTTTTGCAAACTTGTTGCTTTCTGTACTGTACTTCCTGTTGCACGTCCTTCGTTTAAGGCTTTTTCCATTGAGATTTTGCCCATTTTTTCTCGATACAAGTCACTCATTGATACAGCTCTATCATTAGGATGTTTAGGTGCCCCATTAGTAGTAGTACGATTTTTTCTTTCAACAACAGGACCTAATGCCTCCATCTCTTCTTCGGAATCTGACAAACTCAAGGAGCGTCTAAGATCATTTGCAGAACCGCTACTTTGACTACTTCTTTTCATCATTGCATTACTTCGCGAAGATTTAAAGTTTTTCCGCCGCTGTTTAGCCTCATTAAATTCTGAATTGTGTGAGAAGGACTCAGACTTGGAAAGCTTTCTAGTTGACGATGTTGAAGATGCAGTGGAAGCACCACCACTCATTACAGCATTTTCCACAGAAGTAGCTACCAAAGTTTTTGACAAATCTGCAGTCTCAATAAAAGACTCTTCATCATCCTGTACTTGTTCAGCCGGGACGTGATGAAGTTCCACAGTGGTTTCTATCATTTCCTTGAAGTCATCATTCTCAATTCCTTTATTATTTCCCTCGTAGTAATCATCCTCTGAGTCTGTCTGAATTTCTCTTCTTTTATGAGTTTCATTTCGAGAAACTACCTCAGTCTGCTTGCTTCCTTGCTTGGCATCATTATCGTCCGTGTCGTGACGTTGAACATCGTTTCTCGCTTCTTCCAAAGTTGGTGGTGTGGGAGAAGGAGTGTATGCATTGATTTCCTCTGCGGGTGGAAGAACAGCCTCAAACATTTTCTCGATGGCCTAAAAGTATTTAAGCACGCACAAAGAGAAAGTAATGAGCATGACATCATTTTTTTTCTGCATTTTTCAAAATGAAACTCATATACCTATTCTCGTTATATTGATAGAGAAACAGATACGAGATATAAATTGTCCCTAAGATCCAACCTACAACTTGGACAGAATGTATAAACATGAAATTATGATAGGTTACTTTTTCTACATTCCCCACAATATGTACCTCTTCATCTTTGTTCATCTTCGCCTCAAGAATATTCATCCATTCCTCGCTGTGATCCGACTGGATAGAGGAGCGACGAGAGGAATGTTTTAGTTCTTCACCATCCTGAAAAGAGAAAACATCAAAGGGAGTGTGTAACAACAGTATATATACTATGGTATACTTTTATCATGAAACCCATTTCTGTGGCTAATGTTTGTGAAAATCCCAGAGGATTAATTTGGGCTGAACTAAAAACGGACATACTATAAGCCACGCACATCAATGAGAAGATTCAGTAACTTTAACCACACTTGTATACCTATCTATTATGCTGTACTAATATAAGACTGGTCATACGTTGCAGTCATTTAACATTTAAGTACATTGTCTGTGCGGAAATTATCATGATGATAGTACTATGGGACTTGTATTTTTCTTTCATGATTCCATTTTTTTTAGCTTTGCTTTTTTCTTACCTCTGGCCTGAACTTTTCTTCTGAATGGCTCCCAGAATGATATTCATGGTCCAAAATGACATCATCTAAATTCACTGGGGACGGAGTCACTGTCTCAGTAGCAGGTACTCCAGAGTCTGTGTATGAAGCTTCACTTTCCGAAGAATGGCACGTTGTAGAATCATTGTGGCTCTCGTCTACTGTACAACCATTCCGCACAAATAGAACACAAAACATTACTTTACCAGGCTTGTTCGGTAATTACACAAAGGAGATTTTATTTGATGAAAAAAGAAGAAAATTCAACATTTTCTTTCCAAAATGCTACAAAAAAATAGTAATTTTGTTTGCTTTGCAACGAAAAACAAACATTTACTTTTACGGTACGGTACGATAATAAGAGAGGCAAAACCATATAAGAACAGTAAAATAAAGGTTTCATGCACACACAAAAGTGTAATAGAAACGCTAGAGAGATTTTTTTACAAAGAGAATTCATAGTATGAGCGTATACAACTACAGACAACCACAAGAAGTTTAATGATTCAACATTAACGTAAAAACGTACGTGTACAAGTCATATCAAGAAGTGAGTGAGTAAAAACGAACCACAAAACGCGAAAAAATGTGGACTCATTCTTAGTTACTCAGGTGCAAATAAATAATACAAAAACACACTTTACTGCTCCAATACCCTTGAAAGATGCTAGGCCTGGAGCGATATACAATTATTATACAACACAACATAATATAAATCAGCATACCCATGCGTTACAAAACAACACAAAATATGTGCCTACTTATATTTCGTGCAGCTTATCAAATAATAATGAAAGAAAAAAGTAGTGCCCATCATAATATTATGTACATGTAGTAAGATGTCAAAAATGAAGGTACAGAAAGCATTAATAATAAATTTTAGCAGACATGTTTCGCATCATTCACAGAAAACTCAGATCAAGTCTATATAGCAATAAACGAAGAAAGCATGAAAAAGCAGACACTGTTAAGAGGCAAGTTCAAGAGAAAGCATATTGGATTTCTTTTTCCAATTAAAAAAGCTAATAATGAGAGTCTAAAAGAGAGTTAGATAAGGGCACCTGGAAGATGAATTTTAGTGCTTTGATGATAGTCACCTTGAAGAAGCGGAGTAGCATGTTTCTTGTAACTAGATGAGGCGCCCGAAACAGACCTAGTTGTCCCGACTGGCTTGTTAGTAGTAGTAGCAGCGACAGCAGAATGAGAAATACTATTTGAATGGTTATTTTTGTTATTTGAAGACATCATGTCGCCGCCACCACTGCTTCCTATTACTGCACCCCCACGTTTATTATTCCTATTCTCTGTATCAATTTCATTCAGAGAGACCATGTTTTGCCAGCGATTTAATTTAGCGTTGGAATCCTCCTCTATGCTCTTTCTTTTTATCAGCCGCTTGCGGTTAGACGAGTCTCTTCCAAAGCCGGACTCTGACACAACTCCTGGGGACTTGATGAAGTTGCTAGTTTCATCATCATCGTCGTTACCGTCGTAAGTCGACACGCTTGAAAATACACGTGGCTTATTCCCACTCGCAGTCGTTTTTATCACTTTCTCTTTTTCATGTTGCCGACCAGCTGGAGCCTGTTTAGAAGCAGGACCGCTGCTGGTGGTGGTTCTTGGAGAAGAAGAAACAGATTTTGTTAACGAGCTCCCCTTTCCAATAATCCTATCCTCGCCTACAGGCTCAAAAAAGTCTAGATTTTCTTCCAAATTGTCAGAGTCATACTCTCCTCCCATCATGCTATCATCATCATTATAATTTGCACTCTCCACTGCGCTCATCGAAGCGACAGCTGAGGTTAACTGCTTGATACTGCGAACGCTACCTTGGCTTGTGTAATCGGATTTGGCAAGGGATGGCAACGGCTTAGAAGCGAGTCCCGATCTCCCGATGCTACCCGTAGAAATTTTGTGAGTTTTTGTAAAGCTTGTGACGGAGCCCGTGTCGGAGAAATCGTCAGTAGTGTTATTTGAAGAAGACGATTGTGAAGCTCGTTTTTGAATAGGCATTTTGTGGTGGTGGGGGACTTGTGTTGGTTGTGCATTGTCGACATCAAGAGAAGAAGAAGCATTACTATTGGTTTGTGCAGAAGAAGATGGGAAAGTAGGATCTGTAGAGGAATCAGTTTTCTTTAATCTCTCCGCCCGTTCCTTAAGGACATTGTCGGGAAGTACTTTTACTCCATACTTTGCCAAAGGATTTCTAAGCTGACCAGAAAGCACGGGTTGGTTCTGCTGAACAGCAGCACTACCTGTATTTGTATCATTTTCCATTGAGCTATCAGGATTACTGTCACTTGACTGACTTGATTTCATTTCAACAAGCCGTGAAGGAGAAGTTGATGAAGCTCGGATATAATTCGTTTGAGGTTTTATAACATTGGTGGTTTGGGAAATGATGGATTCCACACTTTTGCGATCAGGTCGTGGTTTCGGTTTAGGCATGGGATCTTTCTGTTGCTGGTACACTTCTGGTGGTGCTGTTGCTCTTTTCTCCAACAATTTCTGCTTATTTTCTTGATGGAGCGGGGATGGATTTCTCCGCTCATAGGAGATTTTGTTCGTTTGAAGAGGAGCATTATTATTAGCATTGGAATTATCTCCGGAGAAAGCGGAAGTATTTTCACTAGGAGCCGGAGGAGCTCTTCTTCTTGGAAGTGGCATTGGCATCGCACGTGCTGACTGGGATGATGATGAGCGCGGTGGTGGTGAGACTACATTAGTGTGCAATGTACAAGCAATAATAAAAGCGGCAATGTTAGTAAATGTAAAGTAATACCAATGACATTTAACTATATTAAAAGGAAGTAATGTTTAGAAGGAGGTTACTGTGAAATCTTTTTCTAATGATAAGTGTACTGTTTCTAGCACTAAAGTGCGTGTTAATTAATACTGAGTAAACTGGAAAATTTAGACACCAGAAGAGACGAGTCATAATAATCATCTTTTGTGTGATTACAGGAAAAAGAGAGAATGTTCAAAACTATGCAGATGAAGATATTAAAAGAGTTAATAATGTGTTCGCATCCTGTTGTTTGCATCACTTTGGAATTATTTGTTTGTTTGTGTACCATCTAGGCAAGTTTTCATGGGCAAATAGAATGAGAATTTCCAAAATTTACGTGCTTCTACACTGTAGGTTGTAATAAATAAAATATGTGTGCACAATATACCATGTGTGTCCTACTTTGTGACGGTAATGCTAATAAATTATTAAAATACTTCATCGGGGTAGTAGTTGTTGTAAGTTGTAAAGCAGCAGCAACAGCCACCGGAACCCATTTGCATTGCAGATGCGGAGAAGAAAACGAGAGCTTAATTATAGAAAGGAGCTTTTTCGCTGCTGCTTTTCTGCTTGCTTAAATGAAATGAATGTTTCGAGTTTGAGAGAAGAATGTTTGCCTTTGTTGAGTTCTCTCTCTCTCTCTGCCTTTTCATGTTGGTTGCTCAACAATTTAAACCAGCAACCTGCGAGCTCATAATATTCTACGACACAGCATAATATACGCAGCGGAGCACATTTATGATGATGATGTTGATGGCGTATAAAGTTTGCTTTTACTTTTAAAGGCACTAAAATATCCATTGATAAAGCTGCTGCCATGATATGGCTCTCAATGTCTGGCTGACTCTGACTGACTGACTTAAGTGATAGGAAAGTGAATGGCAATGATAATGAATGATGATGATGTTGTTGTTTGTTAAAAATGTGTAAATGTTGGAAGTAAAATCTTCATGTCGAAACAGCTCATTGGTAAACAAAAACGAATATTATGCAAAAAGTATACGGAAGAAATCCATTAAATTTTCACATTCCCGTTCACGTCATCACATTTAGGTAACAGGGTTATTAAATTCAGTAAAAATAAATGGAATATTGCTACAAAAGTAATTCAAGTTGAGTAATTGCAGAAAAGTAGAAAAAAGAAATACATTTTTTTTTTACAAAAGTTGATTTTCAAGAAGAATGGAGAATGAATATATAGGTGTTGAAGAAATATGATGTTCGTATTGAAAACTCAAATTTGGTATTAAGGAATGGAAATGCAAAAAGTGTAGGTTTCATCAAGAAAAATTGAATATTATAATGATAATTTGATTGGGTATAGTACAATGTGTGGTACATCTTAAACTAGTTCTGCTCTCTTTTGTAAAATGTT